>JAODAL010027590.1:0-54678 GCA_025379985.1 Phyllomedusa bahiana | reverse complement strand
AAAAAAAAAAAGAAAAACTATAAATAAAACTTCCCAAAAAATTTAAATTCGTAAACAATTTCAGTTACCAAAAAATATACTAATGTGACAGTCACTGTAACAAAATAGCATAGTGCCACTTTGTGATCTGTGGGTCAAACAGATTTAGGGGTCATGCTGTGGCCCAGGACAGGTATGGGTCTATGTTCCAGTGAAACTAAAATGGTGGTTGAAAGACTCCTTTTTCCAGCAATTTTTAAATGTGGGGTCATGCAGGTTTGGGGCTCATGCTGTGCCCAGACAGGTATATCAATGTCCAGTGAATAAATGGTGGTTGAAAGACTCCTTTTCCAGCATTTTTAATCTGGGGTACAGACGGGTTTAATGTATTTGCGGTAAGGACAGATTAGTTAATGTCCAGTTCAACTAAAATGGTGGTTGAAAGTCTTCTTTTGCCGACACTTTAATCTGGGGTCAGACAGGTTTGGGGCTCACACTGCATTCCAGGACAGGGATATTCAATGTCCAGTTCAAGTAAAATGATGGCTCAAATCATACTGCCTTCTGGCACTTTTTAATTTGTGGCTGGGTCATGCAGGTTTAAGGGTCATGCTGTGGTGCAAGACAGGGATAGTGAATGGTCTGTGATTTTTTTTCTGTGGCTTTTATAACCTAAGTGTGTTGCCTAAGATGTAGCCCGTATCCATTTGACTGTTGTGGATGTTAATTCCAGCTTCTCCATCCCTCTTTGGGTGTAAGAATGAAGGTGTTGTTCCTCTCCCATAGACTTTAATGGTCATCGGCGATAATCTATTACCGACTATCGGATATCTTATTGATAATTGCCGATATCGACCCGATGATGATAGTCAACGTAATCGCTCATCACTGCTTATGAAACATTTTAAGCTAAAATTGCAGATTGTTGTGCAATTTGGGGTCTATATACTCACTGCACCCCTGAATATATTCCTTAAGGGGTGTAGTTTCCAATATGGGGTCTTTTAGGGGTGTTTATTAAGTTTTAGCACCTTAGGGTGTCCTCAAACCTGAAATGGCACCTAAATCAAATCGTATTGAAAATAAGACGCCAGAGTCCAGTAAGTGCTCCTCCTTTAAAAAATGATGCCAACCTATAGTGGACATATGGTAGATGCTAGTTATAAACTATTTTGTGGTGAATAATTTTCCGTCTTGCACGCAGAAATTTTGGAACTTTCAAAATGACAAATTTTTCCAAATTTTCATGAAATTTTGATATTATTCAAAAACAAACAAGGATTGTATGGATCAAAATTTCTTACTAACTTAAAGCACAATGTGTCACAAGAAAACAGTCTCTGAATCACATGGAGAGGTAAAAGTGTCAAAAAGTTATTCTCACATAAAGTGACATATGCCAGATTTCAAAAATAGGGCTGTGTCAGGAAGGCCAAAACTGGCTGGGTCCTTAAGGGGTTAAAATATATTTTCTTGTATAGGAGATTTGGAGACGGTGTGTTATACAATTACTGAACCCCCAAAACTGCAAAATATTAAAATTTTCTCCACTCAGTATAATTTTCACCAACCAACCACTATTTAGAATATCTTTCTTTGTATAGGAGAATTGGAGACGATGTGTTATAACATGATTTCACCCCCAATACTGCAAAAATTGAACTTTTAGGCACTGAGTATGATTTAGTAAATCCAAGCACTCTGTATAATATGTGTATGAGAGTTAGGCATTATATGAGCCTGCAAATGTCGCCAAATAACAGCTTGTGTATGGGAAAGATGCAGCCAGCAAAACCAAACTCCCTATTGCTGTCAATGGAGAGGAAAATGCTATCTAAGTCTCGATTTCCTAAGCTTGCTGCACACCCCCATAACTAACTACCTGACTAATCTAAATAGCAGCTTTTTCTGCCTAAAATCGCTAATAAACAAATCAGGCAGAGTTCAGAACGCAATACAGTGAAATATATATAACATGGTCACGTGATTTTAGCAGCCAATGAGAGCCCTACACGTCAGCGATGATGGTTATGACACTTCTCTGTGCTCTGCACTGATTGGATGGCCGCCAAAAGTGCAGAAATGCACTGAAAACTATTAAAATGTTTGGTTTGGTTCCAGTTCAAGAAAATCGAGATGTTTGACTTGAACTTAACTTTTCTCGAACGGTGCGATCGACACTAGACCTGCCAGGGACAGGTCATTCTTAGTCATGGGCAGGATGTATGGTACAAGGGCAGTTTTACACTGCCTACATTGAGCCTATCCCACAAGATTTAAGCTGCTGCTTATAGCATGGTACAATGCAGAGTGGTGAGCCGGCTATGTTGGTGTTATCCATTTGTACTATAGAAAAGTAATATGTAGTATATATTTGAAAATATGTTGTTGTTGTACTTTTAAGGTAGTAGTGTTTTAACTGCAGCCAATTAGGAGTAACTAGGGGATCCTGGGTAGAGGGAAAAACTACAGGCATGTATAAGCAGCTGTCTTGAAATAGACAGTTCAGTTGAAAGAGTCTGTAGTTGACAGTTAAAGTTGCCAGCATTGTGAGGTCCTCTTACCACCAGCCAGCATTGGGCCAGAGGCAGGCAGCCCCATTACATCGGACCTCAAGAGAATCTACTTATAGATTCAGCCAAAAGAGAGAAGGGAAATGGCAGTGATAAGTAAGAGAATGTTTGCCAGAGAAAAGCAGCCTTGTGAGGAAAGGGGTACAAGAACCCCCTGGTCTATCACATTTGGAAGAACCTCAACTATCGCAGGTTGAAGTGTGGGCAGGGCAAGTAGGGGCTACTCCTAGTGAAAGTACCTTCATGTAAGCCAATGTGAAAACATCAATATTGATGTTCTAAGTCTTTGTTATGAGTAAAGTTGTCCAAGACCTTAGTAACTGTTCTCTCTGCTATACTTCTTTCACAGGATGCACTATATCTTGCAGCACACCACCACTAGTAGTCCTTAACCACCATCACAGCACACGTGCATTTGTTGTGCCCCTGTTGCTGGCAGCTTTACAACTGTTTGATTTTAATATTTTAGAAGGGACAAATAAAGGCGCTAAAATAGTGTTATGGACAAAAGTGGGGTACAGAAGAAAAATTGTTAATGTGTGGAGCCATTATTAAAGTGGGACACAAAGAGAGTGTATTAATACCTTATTATGAGGACAAAGTGAGTATTGATTTGGAGGCACAAAGGAGATTGTTACTTTGGAGAAAAAAGGGGGTACAATTTGTGGGATAATATTACTTGGCGGAGCACAATGAGGCATTATTACTGCGTACGGAACACATTTTATTAAGAAGAGCATGAAGGGGAAATTATTACTTGGGGGAAAGGATAGAGTATTCTTTAGGGTGGACATAAGGATAATTTTTTTCACTGTTGGGTCACAAAGTGGGCATTATTAATTTGCAGTGGGCATAATGGCGGACGCAGAGAGGGACTTTTTCATTCTGTGGGGGCACAAAGTGGCCGTTATTATCTTGCGGTGGGCACAATGTTGGACGCAAAGAGGGACTTTTTTATTGTGTATGGGCACAAATTGGCCATAATTACCTTGCAGTGGGCACAATGGCAAACACAAAGAGGGACTTTTTTATTGTGTGGGAGCACAAAGTGGGCATTATTGCTTTGTGGGGGGCGCAATGGAGAATTAAATACTGTGTAGGGGCACTATTACCTTGTGGGAGGCACTGAGTGGAACATTGAGGGCAAAAACAGGTGTTAATGTGCAAGGATGCATTGTGGCTGATACCACATCTTCCTGGTGATTTGGAACTGGATAGAGAAGAAAAGGGACAGTATTACAATTGGTGTCGCTGCGACCATAACTGTGGCCTTGCTTTATCATGTGTGAACACTGTCTTCTTTCTTGGACTTTAATTGAATCCTGGCCAACGCCCGTGGCCAGGAACTTTCCAGCACTCTCTGGGTTAATCTGTTCTCTCGGTGATTGACAGGTTCTGCTCCCTATCACCTCTGCTCTGTTTCCTCCCCTTCCCTATTTATAGCCACCACTTCCTTCAATCCTTGCCTGCTATAGGTTATTCCCCTGCAGTTCGCCGTATTTGCTTCTTTGGTTTCTGTGCTCTCCTGACCTTCGGCTTTGGACCCCGGTTATCCCCTTCTGTCTCACGTCTCTGTACCGCGCTGCCCGTACTGTTATCGACTTTGGACTGCCCCCGGTTACTCTCTTTGTCTCACGCCTCTGTACCTCGCTGCCCAAACTGTTGCTGACTTTGGACCGCCCGACTACGCTTTTTATTTGGTGTCTGTTTGTCCTGTCTGTGCACTTATCTCAGTGCAGCTATCAGTTTTCTGGTTGGGGCCGGCCTGTTAAGGAGTCGGGTTCCCCAAAAGGCAGGGACAGGGGCTGGGATCAGAGTCAGGGCCCACTTCTCTGTGTGTGTGTCCATGACCGGTCCCTGACAATCGGAGAAGATGTCACCTGTGAGTGATTGGGTTTAGCTGTACTTTATTCACTTTCATTGTGTAGGACTGATATGTGAATATTATTTTTTACTGCATTATTTAGTGACTTTATATCATACAGTATATAGCAGCTGTATCTAAAATTGCTTTGTTAAAAAAGTTGTCTTATAATTTTTTTGGGGGGAAGGAGGAAAACATATGTCTTGGGGCTTGTTCCCCCAGCAAGACACCCACACTAAAGTCAAGTGACAAGAATGTGTTTACCTTGTCTAGAAAACATTCAGGAGGATACATACACAGAGAATAAAACTAGGGTAGAAAACCAATTGGTAAAAAGATGTTTGGAAAAGGGATATTACAAGGGATTACATGCTGCTGTTTGCTCTTTGTGTACTTCTCCATTAAGACTTCTGAGGACACATCCTAAAAGCCTACAACATAAACATAGATATTTGTGTTTGGAGGAAAGATGTTAACAATCGAAAGCTGACAGAATTAAGCAGGATTTGTTGGATTATTGTTAAGAGAAAACTAATTAGAAATTAGATTTACTTATAGTAAACATTTGTTTGGTTTGTAGGAACTCCCTATACAATGGAAAACCACTACATGCAAAATGGCAGGCAGGGTCAGGATGAGGTGGTAGGTACTGAGAAAAGAGGACGCAATATATTAACTTAAAAGTTCTGCAGTTACATTTTTGCCGATCAGTATTTCCCTGTATATATAAAATTGTGAATCATTGGTGGGGAAAGGACCAACAGGGGACTAGTAAATGAATGATTGTTTATCTAGCAACTATCATGCTGAACTTCAGGCCTGGCAGGAGGGAGGTGAGAGGGTTATTGGTGGCTTTTGTAACTGCTGCCTTGGGGAATATCAGAAGTTATCCCACTGATGGTGCCAGATGACACAGACGGTCCTTCATAGTCAGTGGAATGTTGTCTGTGCAACTCTAAAGTGTAATCATTGTTCAAAATTGACTGATATGGCCTTATTTATGAAAACTGCCTGAAAACTCTGGAATCACTCATAAAGATGGACACACGCTGGACCTTGTCTTCACCCGCCCCTGCCCCCTATCTGACTTCTCTAACTCTCCACACCCTATATCTGACCACAACCTGCTTACCTTCTCCACCATCTCCACCCCACCTGCTCCTCCTGTCTCACATCTAGTACACCCCCGCAGGAACCTACAAAACCTTAACCCTCGCACACTTTCTAACTCTCTTGAACCTCTCTCTACCATATCCTCATTTGATGACCCTGACACGGCCATTGCTTTCTACAACCACACAATCTCCTCTACACTCGATTTGGTTGCCCCTCTCACCCACAACAGAACCCGCAAAATCAACAGAGAACCCTGGCACACAGACTCCACCAAACAGCTGAGGCGAGCTTCCAGAATTGCTAAACGTCGCTGGAAGAAAACCCGCTCCACCAATGACTTCACCACATACAAACAATCACTACTACACACAGCCAAATAGGATTACTTCACCAATCTCATATCCTCTCTGTCTCACAACCCCAGACAACTTTTTAACACCTTCCACTCTCTCCTCCGTCCACCATCACCCCCTCCACCATCTCTCCTTTCAGCAGACGACTTTGCCACCCACTTTCTAAACAAGACGAACCTCATCACCGAAAGCGTCCCCCCACAGCCCCCTGCGCCCACCGCCATGCCTGCACAGTCCCCACCTCCACCCCTTCTACCTTCACCTTGCACTTCCCCCTACCTTGCTTCTCCACTGTCACTCATGACAAGCTCTCCTCTCTACTCTCTAAATCCAACCTCACTAACTGTAACTTTGATCCACTGCCATCCCACCTCATCCCTGACCTTAGTGCTGTTATCATTCCAGCCCTCACCCACCTTTTCAACCTATCGTTAACCTCTGGTATCTTCCCTTCCTCCTTTAAACACGCCACCATCACACCCATCCTAAAGAAACCATCTCTTGATCCCTCCTCTCTGTCCAACTACCGCCCCATCTCACTGCTTCCATTTGCTTCTAAACTCCTCGAACAAAACGTTTATCCTCAACTGTCCTCCCATCTGTCCTCCAACTTTCTTCTTAACACACTGCAATCTGGTTTCCGATCCCATCACTCTACTGAAACAGCCCTAACCAAGGTCACCAATGACCTATTAACCGCTAAAGCCTCACGTCACTACTCGATCCTTCTCCTCTTAGACTTATCCTCTGCCTTTGACACTGTTGATCATTCCATCCTCTCCCCCCTCGGCATCACAGACTAAGCCCTTTCCTGGATCTCCTCGTACCTCACCGATAGAACATTCAGCGTCTCTCACTCTCGCTCCACCTCCTCCTCTCGACCTCTCTCTATTGGTGTCCCCCAGGGGTCAGTCCTGGGCCCCCCTACTCTTCTCTATCTACACTCTTGGCCTCGGTCACCTCATAGCATCACACGGCATTCAATACCACCTGTATGCCGACGACACACAACTTTACATCACTGGCCCAGACATCAAGTCTCTACTGTCCCGAATCCCAGATTGTCTGTCGTCCCTATCCTCCTCCTTCTGCTCCTGTCTCCTAAAACTTAATGTAGAGAAAACTGAATTTATCATCGTCCCACTCCATCCCTCCACCTGATCTCTCTATTACAGTCAACGGCTCCACACTCTCACCAGCCCCGCAAGTCCGCTGCCTTGGGATAACCCTTGACTCCGCTTTGTCCTTCAAACCACACATCCAAACGCTCACCTCTGCCTGCCGCCTCTACCTGAAAAATATTTCACGAATCCGCTCATTCCTCAACCCTGACACTACAAAAATGCTGGTCCATGCCCTCGTCATCTCCCGCCTAGACAACTGCAACACCCTTCTCTGTGGCCACCCGTCTAGCACTCTCGCTCCCCTTCAATCCATCCTCAACTCTGCTGCCTGTCTTACCCACCTTTCTCCTCGCTACTCCCCTGCCTCTCCCCTCTGCCAATCCCTTCACTGGCTCCCATTGCCCAGCAAATTCACTTCAAGTTGCTAACCATGGCCTACAAGGCTCTCCATATCCTCTCCCCTCCATACATCTCTGCCTTAATCTCCAGATACTCCCCCTCACGTAACCTCCGTTCCTCACAGGACCTTCTTCTCTGCTTGTCCCTTATCAGCTCCTCACATAACAGTCTCCAAGACTTCTCTTGTGCATCCCCCACACTCTGGAACTCACTGCCGCAACACATCAGACTCTCTTCCACTTTCACCAGCTTCAAAAGCAACCTGAAAACCCATCTTTTCAGGACAGCCTATAAACTATAGTACCCCTGCTACCACTAGACCCTCCACAAACATGTCTGCCCCACCTTCTCTCTCTTTCCCCCTTCCTTGTAGATTGTAAGCCTTCGCAGGCAGGGTTCTCTTTCCCCCTGTGCCAGTTGATTGTCACATACTGTCAGCATTGAACTTGTTTGACTTATGTTATGTTTGTAACCCTCATGAATCTACAGCACCCTGGAATCAATGGCGCTCTAAAATAAATAATAATAATAATCATAATAATAATAAATAAAACTGTCTTTGTCACCAAGGATCAGTCTCATTGACTTCTATGGGAGAGTTTTCTGGGCATGCTCTGTGACCTGGAAAGAAATCTGTGTGCAGGGAAGGGGAGAGGGTGACTATCTCCTATTGTGAATGGTGGATCGTGTGTTATCTATAAACCTTGGTGTCCCCTTTTAGTGTAACCCTGCTTGTACTGATAATGAGCAGACTACTGAAAATTTTCTTCTACAGAACAGGAAGTGTCATACCATTATTAGGCCTAGTGGCCAAAGTAAAAAAAATATTGAAAATTATATAGAAAATAAAAAAATAATATATATATTTTTTTAATGTGTTTAACATAAACATATGAGTTAAACAATAAGTAATTTTTGATGACACATTCCCTTTAAAAAAAATGTACTGCTCTGTAAACATGAAACAGACAGTTCTACAACTAGACAGTTTTGATACATGAAACCTACAGAGTCTTGGTCAGGTTCCCATGCAGGCTTGGACTGGCTAACAAGAAGAAAGGGGAACCCAAAGTGAAACCCTGGGCATGGTACCTCTGAGACCTACACCAATGTTAAGAACAGTAGTTGCCTTATTTTCCATCCTTGTCTGTGCCATAGCTGAAAAATGTACTTGAAACTCCCACAGAGGTGAATGGAGAGAACCGCGCATTTGTAGCCACCTCTCTATTTCCTGCAGCACTGACAAAAACAAAGGCAGTGGGTAAGACCCCTTTCCCTGAGATATATGTAGGTCCCAGAAGTCATCTAATAGACTTTCATGGCATATCCATATTCACAATTTAAGGTGTGTCAATACATTATCAAAATAAGTGTGGAGTTTTTCAGTGTATTTTTTACCTGAGTATACCAGCTTTAACAAGAATTGCGCTAAATTCAGCCATTGCCGGTGCAACGTTTACTGCAGTATATATGTGTATATACACAGTGGAGTCAGATTATTGTGACCACTAGCTAATATCCAGAGTAACCAAGGTGTACAGCACGGACAGCAGCTAGCAGGGCAGGGAGTAACTTAAAGGGGTTTTGCCAGGATGTGAGTTACTTACCTCCTTATCAGCAGGAGTAGAATATAAACAAATCATGCTGAGTCATGAACGCTGCAGGGGAGAGAGGGAGGGATAAGGGAGCGTCTCAAAACTTAACTCAAATAATAAAATTACAACAGTTAATTCTCTATACAGCAGACACAGGCTCATACATTGCACTTTCTCCCCAGCCCCTTGAAGCTCATTCGTTTTCCCTGTCATCAGATAAGAAGTGTTTCATGCAGGCGCAGGCCTGTCAGCTCCTCTGGTCATGTCTAATGCAAGCTTTCAGGTAACTAAGGGGGATTAAGAAATGCTGTAGTTCTCAGAGTCTTCACTTTTTGTAATCACATATATTTAGAAAAGTGATTAAATACCCATTTTGGAGGATCCCAAGTCAACATTACATCGTGGCAAAAACCCCTTTAATAAGGTCCTGGTAGGTAGTCACAGGTTCCCGAGCCATGCAGACTGGAGGATCCAAAGAGCCACTAGGAAGATCAAGGTGTCCCATAGACATTCAACTGGGTTTAAGATTTAGGGGGCAGGGTAGTACTTGAAGTCTTGGTCATGATCTTCCAACCAATGTCAGACATTTCAAGGCATGTGACATGTTGCATTGTTTTGCTGGAAGATCCCATCTGCCCCTGGGAAGGCAATCAGCATGCATGGGTTTATGTGATCTGCAAGGATGGATTCATACCCATATTGTTTAAGAATGCCTTCAACCAGGGCTGTCTTTTACATTGGGCACACCAGGCAGTTGGTTGCCTTAGGCTATGTTCACACGGCTTATTTTGGGATGGATTTCAGTCGTACTGCGCGAATTATGGGTGAAATCCGTCCCAGTCATTACGGTAATCGACAGTTCTCATAGAGAACTATGGATTCCATCTCCTCTCCCTGCTCGGCGAATACGGCGAGGGGGAGAAAGTGACATGTCAATTATTCACAGCGGGATATGCGCCATGGATAATGAAAGTCTATGGGGCCGGCGAGCTGCCGGCTCCCCCGCCCCCGCTGCACAGCACACGCCATAATTACACCGTGGATAAGCCGTGGATTAGCCGTGGATTAGCCTTAGGGTCCATGAGCGTAGGGTCCCCAGGTGGTCAGAGGTATGGTGATCATTTTTTCCTTGTATGATACTCTTATTTGGTAACTGTATAACCATCGTTTTGAGGTATCATACATAGATAATGGTCTTATAGCTATTTGCATTTACGTATATAAAATATATTATTTGGTACACAGTAAATACCCTTGTAGACACTGGCAACTCCTCTGTTTTGCAAAAACATGGACATAAACCAGCAGCACTCTGCAGACACCAAGTGACATAAACACTGAATATATGAATTATTTCTAAGTGCATTTTTGGTGCCAAAAGTATATATGACATTTGCTGGATGCAACTGGGCATGCTTAAGGGTATTATTAGAGGTGTTGCCTGATCTGGTGTCATATTCTGGCATGGTAGAATGTGCTTAGCAGGGCCCAATGTACTGTTTTTCCCAGGGGCCCATAATACTGTTAAGACGGCTCTGCCTCCTGCATGGATGAGTAACCCAGAGAATGCCACAAAAACATTCCCTAGACCACAACACCGACAAGAGCAGCTTGGGGTCTTCCAGCAATGGTTGCAGGGTGTTCATTCTCTGACATTTCTTGCCTGACACGCTGACATCTATCAGTTCGATGAAGCAGAAAACTTGACTTAAGAGGAAAAGGCAACCCTTTGTCACTCAACAAAGGTTCATTTGCCTACTGCCATGAAAATGAAAGCCTTTTTTTGCTGATACAACTACTTTAGCAGAAGTGCAGTGACCATTCACCTGCTTTGAAGACCAATATGCAGTAGAGTTTACTAAACTGTCGTTTTAGACACACATCTGGTTGCCCCCTGGTTCACTTTGCGATGAGCTTCTCCGTTGTAGCATCTAAGTCTGCTCTCACACACCTTTGTTATACTAGCTCACTCTTCTGCTAACATCCTCTGTGCTGCTGGAAGACAAAAGAACTCTGTGCTCTGAATTCTAAAAAAAAAACAAGTTGAATGCTTACCATTTCACAACCTAGTGGTCCTTTTCTTGATCCTTCCATCCCTATGCCAAGGACTCAGTTTCTTTCTACAGTTAAACAATGATACACTTTCACCAGAGCAGCATGTGAATAGTTAACAAATTGCGTAGTTTTCAAAATACTGCCAACTTTGGTCCGAGAGCCAATAAACATAATTTTTTGCAACTTTGTGAAATCAGCGCTTTTACCAGAAATGCAACAAGGGATGTGTGCAGACAGCCTGTCACACATCTTGTATACCCGCCAAGCCAGCTCATCACAAATGAATTTCATCATGAGCTATATGCTGCTGATATTGATGGTCATAATAATGTGACTTGAAAGTGTATATTTATGCACATATCATTTTAAGTTATCTTGTTCCTTTTTTTTATCCCCATTTTTTCTTTTCTTTTTTTTTAATGGCCAATCAAAAATAACCCTAAAGACTATAGTTTCACCCGACACGTTTCCCCCGACTATTTGATAAAGCGGGTTCATCAGGGGATCAATAAGTCAAAAACAAAGGGCCCACAATGAGGCAGCAAATAAGGGGAAGCTAACTACCAGGGGACATCCAACTGGGCATATCAGTAGTAAGCTGCCCCTTATTTGCTGCCTCATTGTGGGCCCTTTGTTTTTGACTTATTGATCCCCTGATGAACCCACTTTATCAAGTAGTCGGAGGAAACGTGTCGGGTGACATTATAGGGGTACAGGGGTATTTTTGAGGTATATTCATACATTTCTACCCCGTTTGTTCATTATTTTGTCACTGCATTAGGGTAGTGGTAGCTCTTTTTGATAGGAACTCGGGGCGGCATGTATGATCGGGCTTTTCGCCTGTTTTCAGGCGTATACTGCTCCTCACTGTGCCGACTCCTCTGTCGGACGCTCAAATGCGATGTTAGGCGCAAGCTTCGCCACTTTGTAATGCGCCTAACATGATGGGGCCTTATTTGGGCGTGCTGTGGTCGTTCTGGGGTGGGAGGCACCAGATTCGAAAACATCGATGCATGTAGGAAAAGTGAGGCGCATTACAGCTCCGACAGGCAGACCTGGTTCAATGTGGTCTACCTGAACCAGAGGAGGCGAAGTGGAGCTAGAACTTATTTTAATGGGGCAAAATGTACTCAAGGTCTACAGTTACAACAGTACAAGAATAAAAATGATTTGGCAATAAAATTAATTAATAAAGATAAATATCCAAGTTGTCTAAAAAAGATTTGAAAAAGTGGATCATTTAAAAATAATGGAAATATATATAATATCTCCAAAGAAAGAAATATCAGCTATAAAATGGCTTAAAAATTCTGAGAAACTTAAAGTCATTTTACATTAAATAAGCCACTGATGATGTTGTACTGATGTTAATTTTTTTCATTTTTAATACCAACAATTTGTGATGTATTTTTGCTGCTTTCACCTTTTATTCTGGCAAGAGCCAGCACAGAACAGCTATTGCTGGGACCTGTGGTCCTCCAAGCAGGATTTCTATTCACTGACATGCTTAATGATTTATCTCAGATTTCCAGCCTGTCTACAGGCACATTATTTATGGGACTAAGTTCCGCAATGTGCCTCACACATAGGCGAGGCGCGGGGAACTTTACACCGCATTTATGAGTGCACTTCGGGCACAGCCATACATCAGCCGCAGTTTTCATGCTAAAAACCGTGAAAACGGCCACTTCGACGCGCCGATCTTCATACATGTCGCCCTAGATATCCAGCTTGGGGCCGCCCTTATCGGGGCGATGACCCCATTTCTCCACTAGGATAGATTAGGGTCTTAATAGGGTAAATTTAATACTATTCCTTTTGCTATTGTTATACTGTTCCAAACAGAGTTTGCCATCTGGGATTCACCTACAAGTATTTCTTTTGACCCTGGACTCATGTGGAGTAATGAATATCAAGTGAGGTAGAGAGAGTACTCACATGATTACTTACATGTATACTCATTATCATATGCACTATCATGCACTAACATATGCACCTGCAATATCTGTGTACCCTGTGCAGATTTTGTCTGGCTTAGATTATTCTATTTTTTAATACTTGTGCATTAAAAGTTACATTTTAGCATTCTGATTCAGGGTTTATAGTTCTTCTGGCAGTGATTGGTTTGTTGTAAAAACTCTGGTTATTTATCATTATAATTCTGTGATCCTTTTTTAATGGCAATGTAAAGGGGCAGAGGTACCAGTGCGCCTTTCTAGCACTTCACAAGGAACACACAGGTTGATTTGTACTCTGCTCATCAGATAACCTCTTGAAAGACTTTGTTGTAGAAAGTGCTTTAAGTCAATCTGTTATTTGCCAGGATTAGCTTTGGCTGACATGCTAACATACAAAAGGGATCTCCACCCAGAGCACCAGTGACACATTCATGAGCTATTATGATTCATCAGACTGTTCTTAGGAATTTTTCTGGCAAGTTTTTTTTGGGCCTTAGTCAGATAAAGGAATACCTGGCACACAGGAACAAAAAACCTCAAATGGAAAATGAAATGGACTCTGCAAACCATAGTGAGACATGCCTTTGTGTACCAGATTCCACAGTATAGAGTATGAAAGGACTGGCAATAGGGATATGATATGTAAAGTTAAATGATAGACTACAAAGCTTGTGGCTTGTTGAATGGTATTAAGAGAAGGTCTGCCAGGATGTAATCCCATGCTTTGTTTGCTAATGGAGAAACAGGTTCAAAAGAGGCTGGGAAAACCTGTAGGTGTAGTGGAGAGAAAAACAATATGGGTATGGTTCTGCATTATTAAAGGGAACATAAAATTAAAAGGGAATTTATACACCTATTGTGAATGACATGCTGTATGTGAACAAAATGACCTATAATACAGTATGTGCTAAATAGATTTCTCATGTAACACAAGTAGGTCAATTGGGGATAATTTTGTTAAAAAAGACCGTTTTTTCACTAGATTTATTGCTCACTTATACCAGCTACAACATTAAAACCACCTGCCTAATATTGTGCAGGTCACCCTTGTGTCACCAAGACATCTCTGACCCATTAGACATGGACTTCAGACGACCTCTGAAGGTTTGCTGTGTTTTCTGGCACAAAGATCAAACTCATTTATTTCAATACATCCAACCGATGCTTTTATTGGGTTCATAATTGAGAAATATGGAGGCAACATTAACACCTTTAACTCTTTTTCATGTTCTGTCAACCTGTAAAGTGGCAGACTAGCGCTAGGTGTGGAGCAGTTGTGTGTTGATGTCAAGCCTACCGGTGTGGGCTTGTTGGGAGGTGTAGTAAACGGTGCAGGAATCAACCATAGTGACTTTTCTCGGCTTGTAGGCTTTAGTCATAGTTCAATACTTATCTAATGTTATACTTTGTCTCATCTTCACATTGGTACAGTCCCACTCTTCCTGTCCTTCACACTGCAACTCTTGGAGAAGCACTACGTCACTCAACTCCCTCTGCAACTATAGGAGGAACACTACCTTGCTCAACTCCCATGTAGTGGGTCTCTTTTTCTTACCACAATACTGTGACACTTCCTTTTCTCTACATCTTCTCCAACACCACTTCTCCCTCTGTGCTTTCCCTTTCTTTTCCTTTTCTCTTTCGCTCTTCTTTCTCTGTGAGTGTCCCTAAGTCCGGTGCAAGAGGCAGCCTGCCCTTGAGCCACAGCCGGCTTTTGGTCAAGGAATCTCTTCCACCGAAACCAACAACTAGCTATGTAACTGAAACAACTTTTTCTGTTGCTCCATATTCCAGTTCTGATCCTTATGAGCTCAATGTAGGTAGTTTGGGCATTGGATAGAGAATGGTCACGCTCACTTGTCTGTGGCCATGCAGCCCCATATACAGCAGACTGCATTGTGCTGTGTGCTGACACGTTTGTAGCCAGCAATTACTTTTGTATCATTGTGTGCTACAGTAGTTTTTATGTGGGATTTGACTGGAAAAGCTAGCTCATGACCCTGGATTGCTAATTCACCAGCTGTCCTTCCTTGGACCATTTCTGGTAGATACTAACCACTGTATACTGGGAACACCCCACAAGATCTCCCAACAACATAGTAGCTTCCAAAGATTTCTTAGGTAGGCATTGTAAGCAAGTAGTTATTAGCTATTGTGTCTACATTTTTCTGTGAACCCTTCAAACGTAACATAATAATTGTTATAGAATCATACAAGCAATTTTTTGAGTCAATGCCAGAAATTAATTCAAAAAGGTGAAAAAGCATTATGGAAAAACTTCTATTTATTTCTTGTCAAATTAACTTTTGGCTGTGGCTCAAAAAACTTTGTGAAAAATTATGTGTGATTCAAGCATAAAGGAAGCTAAAAGTGACTCTGTCATAAGACAAACGACAATTCAGATAGTGGGAGCTGTTTGATGTTCACCAGAGTTTGGAGAATACTGGGACAGCATTATGGGTGTGCAACCTGTGTGACTGCACAGATTGTATCAATCACTCTCCCTATCCATGTGTCAGCACAGCTGACAAGCAGTAGCACAGGAAGGGGAACATCTCTCCTTAAGGAGAGCACCGAACGAACGGCTTGTAGAGTTATGTATTGCCGTTTCGCACTCTACTAAGCATCTGCATATCACAAGGCATTATGGGAAAGGGGCTGATAAGCCTTGTGATATGCAGATGCTTAGTAGAGTGCGAAAAGGCAAAACAAATCTCAACACGCCTTTCGTTCGGTGCTCTCCTTAAGGAGAGATGTTCCCCTTCCTGAGCCACTTGATGCCTCCCACACAGCCAGCCAGTATTGCTCTGCTCTATACTGATGAGGGACAAAAATCCCGAAACAGCGTTGTCTGCAGATGAGAGATACTGGCTTGGCTAAACTCCTTTTTGCTTTCTCAAGACCTAGTAGGTCAAAAGCAAATTGAGGATTTGTTACATCCAGCAGAGGGCGCTGTGGGCTTCTCAGCCCCTTTCCCATAATGCCTTGTGATAAGCAGTAGCACAGCAGAGAGTGTACACCATCAGCAAAGTGTGCACTGCACTTTCCTGACTGTCTATACTCTCTGCAGTGCTACTGCTTATTGGCAATCATTCTTCAGTAACCCTTTGACTCCCTGTCTATTGCTCTGACTGTGCTGCTGTTAACAGTTTCTTTACGCTGCTTAGCACCGTGGCCATGTAGCTTGAAATCTGCCTCTCTGCCCAATTATAGGGATAACTGTGCAACCATGAAGGAGCTGCAATGGTCTCTTCATCTCCTCTCTGCAGTCATCTCTGTAATCAGTGCAGAAAGGAAACAAAAAGCTAAACAATTAGGCTATGTTCACACGGCGTAATTGCAGCGCGTACAGTACACGTTGCAATACTATGGGTGATTTGGGAGTCGCGCTGATCAGTGCATACTCCCGAAGCACAGGGTGGCTGGCAGCCCGCCGGCCCCATTTACATGCATTACCTTGTTAATAATTGACGTCACTTATCTCCCCGCATGTACAATACGATCGTATTGTATCCGCGGGGGGAAGAAGCGTAATCCATAGCTCTCTATGAGAACTATGGATTACTGTAGTTGCGGCATGCATCTTGCCGCGTATTAAGCGCAAATACGCGGTGAAATGTGTGCCGAAATTACGCCGTGTGAACATACTCTTAGGCCGTGTTCACACGGCTTATTCACGGCGGATTTGTGAGCCGGATTGCGTTCGCAAATCCGGCGTGAATAAGGGGCTGGACGGGGGCGGGGCCGGAGACTGTCATCTACGGCGCGTCCGCGCCCTAAATAATGTGCATGTCACTTTCTCCCCCCGTGGCGGATTCGCCGAGCGGGGAGGAGCGATAGAATCCACTGTTCTCTATGAGAGCAGTGGATTACCGTAATTACTCCGACGGATTGGCGCCGTACTGCAGCGCAAATCCGGCGCGGAGTACGGCGCCAATCCGCGGACAAATAAGCCGTGTGAACGAGGCCTTAGAGTGACATGTAAGAACGGGCTGTGCCAGTTTCCTGGCATACTTTGAGCCAAATAAATCTTGTAGCCCTTTTCTATAGATGTATGAACAGGTCTACAAACTTGGCACATTTTGCATCAGACACGACACTTTTGAATGTGCCAAAAATGTGCCAAGAATGCGCCAAAGTTTGGCGCGAAACTGTCGTACAAATTCATACCACGGCTGAGACAAAGTTTGCTGCATGACACTCTTTCATACATACTGTCAGATCGTACACTATTAAAAACAGATGTAGAACTGGTGAGTCGGCGCCAGATTCATCATACATGTTGCCATACGTATGGAGAGTGGCATAAGGAACTGAGAAGCCGGATTAGGAGCAGTTTCCAAAATATGAGAGGATCATGGGGAGCAATCTATGAGACAGGAAGAGGCCATGGGGAGCACATAGAATGGAGAGCACAGTGGGAAGCAGTCTGTCTGAGAGGGGGGCATTAGGAGCAGTCTGTGAGCAATGGGAGCATGGGCGCAAGCTGTGAGAAAGACGAGACCATAGCAAACTTTGTCAGATAGGGAGATGCATTGTGTGCAATAGAAGTGGGAACATAAGGAGCGGTCCGTGTAACATTAATTGTAACACAACTAAAATGTTTGGGCTCTATTACTGTGTGGGGTACAAGAGTTGCATTAGTACTCTGTGGGGCACAAATGGGGGTATTTCTACTGTGGGTGGCACTATTACAGACTTGGCCACAATCAATGTATGGCGCACCATCTATTTGGTTGTATTATTTTTGTGGATATATCTCTCAATATTATTTTAATGGGTATTGTCTGTAAAGCACAATAATAGTGAAGCTGCAGTGAAAGGAGTAGTAGCAGGATAATGAATTTGTCAAGGTTAGCAAAAATATATGACTCCAATCAGAGAGGAAGTCACCTGGGAGGTTTAGGGTCATGGGGGGTGGAACTTAAAGTAGATTTTTGGACCGTTATGTTTTTTTAAATGATATTTTAGTGTGCGTGTGTGCTTTTAATATTACTGTATTTTACATATTGCACCTCCCATAAGGTCAACAAAAGACCACTGGGGGCATTTTTACATCAGTTTTTTTTCTGATGTGTGTCCAGCTGCACGCAAAAAAAAAGGACTTCGCCAAATTAAAAAATTAACCCCTTTTTTACTCTAAAAATTGGTTTAAAGGTTCAAGAAATGACATTTTTTGGTATTATTGAAAATATAGTAGTAATCCTTGGTAAGAATTTTTTTTTTCATGAAAAAATGGGCGCAAAAAGGAAATTTTATACAGGATAACATCTAAGTTAAAGCCAGTCAAAAGTACTGTATACTATCAGACATTTGCAATCTTTCTGAAAAGGTTGTTTGGGAGATGTGTTGGGAGGGTTTTGTCTTGGAGGACTATTACAGTAACAATTTGAAGATGTTGCTTACAACAACCAGGAGCAGAGCTGAAGTGGCCACCTAAGTCATAGCAATATGTTATGAAAAAATACAACTCACCCATCAAAATAAAAAACAGCTCCCATGCAGTTTTGCAAACAGGGAAACAAAAAAGTCAAGTTTTACTACATGGTTTTGGATGCTGGATTCGATACTTTCAGAAAGGCTCTTAGGGCCTTTAAAGAGTAGCCCATTCCCTGCCCTGAATTTTCAATATAAACCTTACAACTGCCTTAGACCATCAGGAATATTGACATTACCCCGTTCATTGGTCTAGATCACCAGGGATACTGACACTAACACTATCACTGCACTAGACCACCAGGGATGTAGACATATAGGGCCACATGTATGAAAACTGTATAGAGTTTCCTTGTCGCCTATAGCAACCAATCAGAGTTCCCCTTTAATTTCATATAGAGCTCTGAAAAAATGAATAGGGAACTCTAGTTGGTTGTTATGGGCAACAAGGAAAGTCTAAGACCTAGACAGTTTTCATACATGTGGCCCTTAATCTTTATGTGCTAGACCTAGATGCTGTTTATTAGATTTGCTATGTTTTTTATGTATATATGGCTGTATGTTAATATTTATTTAATGGCTGCTCAGCGGGAACACAGTCCAGGACCCTATCTATCCTGATCACTAGTTACAGGGAGAATTTCCAGTGATGCAGCTGAAAATTATGGAAGGCACTAAGGCCTTAAGCTATGTCCCTGATAGAAAAAAATATATAATTTTGTAATGCAGGTTAAATAAGCCACCTTCTCATTGGTTTCCATTGCCTCCACTTTTTGTCTGTACTGATTTTTAAAAAAAATACTTTATATTTGTAATTTAGAGAAATTAACGTTCTAATGTTTACCGTCTGATTATTTTCATAATAAGCCATATTTTGTATTATATTTGTTTCTCATACTTTATCTCTTTTTAATTGATTTTGCATTAAACTTGAATAACAAGTTGATAATAACTCCAGTTACAGAACATCGTTTTTTAAATATCAGCCCACTCTTCCTATTTTAAGGAAAGTTTGACTGTTGATTAGCGATGTCACTCTTTTTGACAAACCTTGTGCAAATTTACCAGTATTTCCTTTCCATGCAGTGCAATGCAAGCTGAGTCATATTCCAAGAAGATTAGTCCTCTTTCTTAAAGCACTTGATGCTGTCCAGGCAGGTTTTAGAAAAATGACATACAAAACAAAAGAAGCTATCCAGGAGATGTGAATGCAGTGATATGCCCCAATTTACAAGATAATATGGCAGAGACCACCCTGGATCCTGGTTGCTTGCAGTCATTGTCTTTTTCATGGCTTGACATTTAAATGTGCAAAGATATGAATTTATCCCTGAGCTTGTCTTTTAAGCAAGCAGTACATTCTTCTGGAAGGTTAGAAAATACCTACATTACAGAAATGGTGGAAATGACAAGATGATGTTTGGTGTTATAGAAGTTTGCAAAACTACACACAAAAACATACAAAAAAAAATTGAATAACTAATGATAGACAAAAACAAGTAAATTTAGAAAAAACATGAAGAGTAAACAAATTAAGCGTCAAAGTACTGCGTGCCCTCTAGGGGTAACACTATGGTTCTGTTATATTGACTACTGTGGACGACATTTGCAAAGAAGTAAATCAGCTCACTTACTAAGTACCGTACATACTCGAGTATAAGCTGAGGCACCTACTTTTGCCACAAAAAACGGGAAAGCTTATTTACTCGAGTATAAGCCTAGGGTGGAAAATGCAGCGGCTACTGGTAAATTTTAAAAATAAAAATGGATACCAATAAAATTACATAGGCAGTTTAATGTCCCCCATAGGTAGATATAGGCTGGTATAGGCAGTTTAATGTCCCCCATAGGCAGATATAGGCTGGTATAGGCAGTTTAATGTCCCCCATAGGCAGATATAGACTAGTAAAGGCAGTTTAATGCCCCCATAGGCAGGTTATAGGCATGTATAGGCAGTTTAATGTCCCCCATAGGCAGGTTATAGGCAGGTATAAGCAGTTTAATGTCCCCATAGGCAGGTATAGACAGTTTAATGTCCCCCATAGGCAGATTATAGGCTGGTATAGGCAGCTATATGTCCCCATAGGCAGGTTATAGGCAGGTTATAGGCAGGTAATTGCCCCCATAGGCAGGTTATAGGCAGGTATAGGTCCTCATAGGCAGGGTATAGGCAATTATAGGTCCTCATAGGCAGGGTATAGGCAGTTTTAGGCAGGTATAGGTCCTCAGACAGGCTATAGGCAGGTATAGGTCCCCCTAGGCAGGTTATAGACAGGTATATGCCCCCATAGACAGGTTATAGGCAGGTATATGCCCCCATAGGCAGGCTATAGGCAGGTATACGCCCCCAATGTCTTGTTATAGGCAGGTATAGGTCCTCATAGGCAGGGTAGAGGCAGTTATAGGTCCCCCTAGGCAGACTATAGGCAGCTATAGGCAGGGTTTTAAAACAAAAAACAAACATTTACCTCGATCCCATGCTGCTCCGCCTCCCGGGCGCTCCGCTCCGTCTTCTCGGCACAGAGCGTGTGATGTCATCAGGCAGCGTGATGACACATACTGCCTGTGCCGGAAACTCCGGACAGCCGCGAGTTTGCAGCCGCCCGGAGTCCACTGCAGAGCACGGAGCGCTCGCTCTCTGCTCCGCAGTGGTATCTCTTCACCTGTATGCGCTCTGGAGGAGTCGCATACAGGGGAAGAGATCGCTGACAGTGCCCGAGCCACCACAATGCCCGGACGCTGTTGGTTGACTCGGCATTCAGCTACATGCGCTCCCTGAGGAGTCGCATATAGCTGAAGCGTCCCTGTCGGCACTCAGGCCATCACAGAGCCTGAGTGCCGACAGTGACTCGAGTATAAGCTGAGGACAGATTTTTCAGCACGTTTTTTATGCTGAAAAACTCGGTTTATTCTCGAGTATATACGGTAATTCTGTTCACCACAGCATGTACCGAATAATGGCGGAGCACGGAAATCCCAGCTGACTGCTGTATCCATACAGCTAAAACGCACTACGCGTTTCGGCTACACAAAGTCTTAGTCAGTGTGCAGTGTTGTGTAGTCGAAACGGGTCGTGCGTTTTAGCTGTATGGATACAGCAGTCATAATCCTCTAGCTTTAATTTTAAATGTCAAATAAAAGTGATTATCTTTTAAAGAAAAAGCTGGAGCCATCTTAATAATCTGTCTGTGGGCGTTGCAAGCTGGAATACCTGCTTTGGACTATGGGCGACATGTATGATTTCTGGAGCTCAGGTGCCATTTTTTTGTGCGCATTTGGAGCATAGAATGCACCTGAATCTATGAACCTGTTCTACTGCGGGTCATAGATGTAGTGCTTTCTAGCTACAAAGCGACACTTCTGGCTCAGGTAACTCACTTTTAAAGTGGTTTACCTGTTCCAGCAGCAATGCACCTGGATTTACCAATAAACATTCATAAATGTACGGTTATAGTGCGACACGCCCCCTTGATCTCAGGTGCATCGCAAAGTGCTGCGGATGCTCTGTAATGCGCCTGATATTGGTATTTCGCCCATTTAAAAATAGAGCGAATGGGGCTGCATTAGTTTTCGGGATGAAAAGACGCCAGACTTCTGGTGCAGCCCCATTCATACTTGTTGCCCTATATGTATATATTTGTTTGGAGAGCTATTCAGTGTTCATTATCTCTTGCTCATTTTATTCACATTAAGGCTATGTTACAAAGTTACATAGCTAGTACGGTTGAAAAAAGACACATGTCCATCAAGTTCAACCAAGGGGGGGGAAAAAGTGCGTGAAGGGAGGGAGACAAGGATTTTAAGCCCAGCCTCCCCACTGGTTAATGCCCTGAAACCCACAAGGCAAGAACCAATCTGCTCGGGGGGAGACCCCAGCTCTGACCCCAGAGCCGCCACCAGCCAGGATCTATAATTTTACATAGCTACGTACGCATTAATATTCTTTCATTTCAGGTAGATATCTAAGCCTGTCTTGAAACTCCCAACTGTTCCTGCTGTGACCAGCTCCTCAGGCAGGCTATTCCACAGATTTACAGTTCTTACAGTGAAGAAAGCTTTTCTACTGTGGAGATTGAATCCTTTTTTCTCCAGCCGAAGGGAATGTCCCCTTGTCTTTTGAGGGGGCGTTACATGAAATAATTTTTCCCCATACTTTTTGTAGGGACCATTTATATATTGATATAAATTAATCATGTCCCCCTGAAGCCGTCTTTTCTCGAGACTAAATAAGTTCAATTCTACTAACCTCTCCTCATAACTAATATGCTCCATTCCTCTTATTAGTTTGGTTGCTCGTATTTGTACTTTCTCTAGCTCCATTACATCTTTTCCATAATCTGGAGCCCAGAACTGAACAGCATATTCCAAGTGAGGCTGCACCAATGCTCTATATAGTGGTAATATTATATCCTTGTCCTGCGAGTCCATGCCTTTTTTAATACACACCAATATCCTACCTGTCTTAGAAGCAGCTGATTGACGTTGCATGCTGTTCTGTAGTCTATGATCTACAACCCAGGTCCTTCTCAACAAGCGATTCTCCCAGTTTATACCCCTTAGGACATATGAAGTGTGCAGATTATTTCTACCCAGATGCAGAACTTCAAAGGGACAAAATACTCAACACTAGGTGGAACTATAACAATACAGCAATGAATATATCTCTGGACAAAAACAAGGTTTAAGCTGATGAAATGTGTATACCAGCATGTTCTGACATCTTAAACTTAGAGTCATGTGTGCAATATCCTCTTTAATAATATCTTTAATGGTCTAGTGATTTGTTTTATTCAAAGTATTTATTAATGATATAGGGGAGGAATTAATAGCAATGTTTCTATTTTTGCAGATGATGTCAATCTATATAGTGTAATGCAATCTATGGAAGATGCTCATAAATTGCAAGCAGACCTGGACACACTGAGTGTTCATTGTTGATAAATGTAAAGTACTGCATTTGGGCACTAATAATCTGTATGCACCATATGTCCTAGAGGGTAAAAAACAGGCGAATCGTTTGTTGAGAAAGATCTGGGTGACTGTAATCTATAGACCTCTGAACATCACTGAGGAGATAGAAGAACAGGTGCATAATCAAATGGAGCGGGCAGCAAAGGCTGGTGCAGTGGTAATAATGGGTGACTTTAATTACCCAGGCATTGACTGGGGTCCCGGTTCTGCATCAACTGAAAAGGGAAGGAAGTTCCTCAATCTGTTATAGGATAATATTATGGGGCAGTTTGTGGAGGATCCCACTAGAAGTGATGCTCTGTTGGATCTGGTCATTTCTAACAAAGCAGAACTTGTCGGAGCGGTCACAGTTTCTGAAAATCTTGGTAACAGTGACCATAATATAATTCATTTTAGCGTAAACTGGAAAAAACAGAAACAGCGCGGGAAGGCAAAAACATTTAATTTTAAAAGGGCCAAATTTTCCTTATTGAGGGACGCAATACAGGGCATAGACTGGGAGCAGCTATTAGCAAATAGTGATATAAAAGCCAAATGGGAGAGCTTTAAATATACTTTGGGGAAATTTATTGCAAAATATATTCCTATGGGTAACAAGTATAGGCGACTAAAACTAAAACCAACATGGCTTCTGTTAAGAGGGGAATAAACAATAAAAAAAGGGCATTTAAAAAATATGAGTCAGAGGGCTCTGCATCAGCCTTTGAAAATTACAGAGAGCTTAATAAAATCTGTAAAAAAGTGATAAAAGCAGCTAAAATTCAAAATGAAAGGCAGGTGGCCACGGACAGCAAGACTATCCCCAAGAAATTCTTTAAGCATATAAATGCCAAAAAGCCAAAGTCAGAGCAAGTAAGACCCTTAAAAACCTGTGATGGGGTGCTGGTCACTGGGAACCAAGAGAAGGCAGAGGTACTAAATAGGTTCTTCAGCTCAGTATATACTATCAATGAGAAAGTAGTTGATGGGGGTGGGCCAAGTGCAGATGTAGGTGGTGGCAGTACTGTTAATACATCATCTGCTATAATTAATTGGCTCACTGTAGAAAAAGTCAAAGTCAAGTTTAATAAACTGAATGTGAACAAGGCTCCAGGCCCAGATGGCATACACCCAAGAATTCTGAACGAGCTCAGTTATTTCTGTGCTCCTGTACATGATATTTAGAGATTCCCTGGTGATGGTATAGTACCAGGAGACTGGCGCAAAGCAAATGTAGTTCCCATCTTCAAAAAAGGCTCCAAGTCTTGCCCAGGTAATTATAGACCAGTAAGTTTAACATCTGTTGTGGGAAAAATGTTTGAGGGGCTCATAAGGGACTATATATAGGAGTATGTGGACAAATACAATATTATTAGTGATTGCCAGCATGTATTTACTAAGGAACAAAGCTGTCAGACCAATCTGATCTGTTTTTATGAAGAGGTGAGTAGAAGTCTGGATAGCGGGGCAGGTGTGGATATTGTGTTTTTAGACTTTGCAAAGGCATTTGACACTGTCCCGCAGAATCCTTTGGGTTAGAAATAACAGTGTATAATTGAATTAGAAAATGACTGTTGGATCATACTCAGAGAGTGGTGGTAAATAACTCCTACTCTGAGTGGTCCCAGTTTGTGAGTGGTGTGCCGCAGGGTTCAGTATTGGGTCCTTTTTTATTTAATGTATTTATTAATGATATAGTGGAAGGGATCAATAGCATGGTTTCGATATTTGAAGATGACAGCAAGCTATGCAGGGTAGTGCAATGTATGGAAGATGCTCGAAAATTGCAAGCAGACCTGGACACACTGAGTGCTTGGGCATCCACTTGGCAAATTAGGTTCAATGTGGATAAATTTAAGGTTCTGCATCTGGGTAGAAATAATCTGCAGGCATCATATGTCCTAGGGGGGAGAAAAACTTGGAGAATCGCTTGTTGAGAAAGATCTAGGCATTCTTGTAGATCAAAGACTACAGAACAGCATGCAATATCAACCAGCTGCCTCTAGGGTGAGTAAGATATTGGCGTGTATTAAAAGAAGCATGGACTCGCGGGACAAGGATGTAATCCTACCGCTGTACAAAGCATTGGTGCGACCACACTTAGAATATGCTGCTCAGTTCTGAGCCCCAGTTTTCTAGAAGAGATGTAATGGAGCTAGAGAGAGTACAAAGACGAGCAACCAAACTTATAAGGGGAATGGAGCATCTTAGTTATGAGGAGAGGTTAGTAGAATTTAACTTATTTTGTCTTGAGAAAAGACGGCTTTGGGGGGACATGATTAATTTACATAAATATATAAATGGTCCCTACAAAAAGTATGGGGTAAAATAATTTCAAGTGAAGCCCCCTCAAAGACAAGGGGACATTCCCTTCGACTAGAGAAAAAAGGATTCAATCTCCAGAGAAGAAGAGCGTTCTTCACTGTAAGAACTGTGAATCTGTGGAATAGCCACCTGAGGAGCTGGTCACAGCAGGAACTGTAGAGTGTTTCAAGAAAGGCTTAGATACCTACCTGGAACTAAAGAATATTAATGCGTATGTAGCTATGTAAAATTCTGGATCCTGGCTGGTGGCGGCTCTGGGGTCAGAGATAGGGTATCCACTGGAGCAGATTGGTTCTTGCCTTGTGGGTTTCAGAGCATTAACCAGTGGTGAGGCTGGGCTTGAAGTCGTTGTCTCTCTCCCCTCAACCACATTTTCCCCACCCTTGGTTGACCTTGATGGTCACGTTTCTTTTTTCAACCGTACTAACTATCTAACTATGTAACTTGTAGATCCTAGATTACAAAACAGCATGCAATGTCAATTAGCTGCTTCTAAAGCCAGCAGGATATTGGCATGTATTAAAAGAGATATGGACCTGCGGGACAGGGATGTAATACTGCTGCGATATAAAGTATTGGTTTGGCCACATCTGGAATATTCTGTTCAGCTCTGGGCTCGAGTTTATAGAAAGGATATACTGGAGCTAGAGAAATTACAAAGACGAGCAGCCAAACTAATAAGGAGAATGGAGCATCTTATTTATGGAGGAGAGGTTAAAAGAATTAAGTCTATTTAGTCTTGAAAAAAGACGGTTATGGGGAGATATCATTAATTTATATAAATATATAAATGACTCTTATAAAAAGTATGGGTAAAAACTATTTAATGTAAAACCCCCTCAAAAAACAAGGGAGCACTCTCTCTGTCTGTACAACAAAGGGGAAAATTCTTCTTTAACAGTGAATCTGTGGAATAATCTCCCCAGGAGCAGGTCACAGCAAGAACATGTGAGGGCTGATCAAAGAAAGTCTTAAATTACTTACAACTAAAAGACCATTATTATAAAACTTTCTAGCTCCGAGTCTGATAGTGCAATTTAGGGTATCCGAGAATTAAAAATTAACATATAGTACATATTGGGATCATTCCAAGTGGGTTCCAAAGTCTTTGTCAGAAGGGGAAGCAAAGCTTAAAAATTCCCTCTACCCCTCCCTTCATCCACATCTTTCCTCATCCTTGGTTGAACTTGATGGCCATTTGTCTTTTTTCAACCATACTAATTATGTAACTATGTAAATAATCCTGGTGGTCTAGTGCGAAAAAAATATGTTTCTTATTATTTCGCTTTTGATTGAAATTTCAGAATGAACATATAGGGCGACATGTATAAACGGAGCTGCGCCAGATATCTGGCGTCTTTTCAGCCGATATCAGGCACAGCCCCGTTCATACATTTTTATCTCCTGCACACCACTCCGGGGAGCATTACAAAGTGCCTGCGGCGCTTTGTAATGAGCCCAATCTCGGGGGAGGGTCGTGCGGGAGGCGGGGCGGACTAGAACCGTAGCGAAGTTACATATTTATTGCTTTGTTACTGCATTTCTGGGCGCATTACAGCTGGGACAGGTATACCACTTTCAAAGTGATATACCTGATCCACAAATGTTGCCCGAGCGCTATAATGCACCTGATTTATGACCCGCTGTAGAGTAGGTTCATAAATTAGGTGCATTCTAGACTTTTGTTAGGTGCATGAAATTTGGCGTCAAATTTCATACATGTCACCCAAAATTTCTTGAACATTTTTTTAAATGAATTAAATGAGACCATTTATTATATATTTGTTGAGGCGATTGCGTTGGCTATCGAGATCATCGATAGTCGATAGTCGGCCGCTATCGAATAAGGTTTTTCGATAGTGAGCATCGAGTATTGAGCGATTACCGATTATAGTATCTATGTGGAGAGCAACAACACCTTCATTATTACACCCAAACAAGGCTGAGAAGCAGAATTTAACATCCACAACAGTCAAATGGATACTGACAACATCTTAGGCAAACACACTTAGTTTATAAAAGTCACAGAAAAAAAGTCACAGACCAGTCACTATCCCTGTAACTTGTACCCACAAGCCTGACCCTTAAAAACCTTCATCACACCACAAATTAAAAAGCGGCCAGAAGGCTAAAGATATGATTGAACCACATCAGACTGTGAACTGGACATTGAATTCCCTGTCCTGTGAACGCAGCATGAGCCCCAAACCCTGCATGACACCCCACATTATAAAAAGGCCGCAAAAAGGAGTCTTTCAACCACCATTTTAGTTGAACTGGACCCTAACAATCTGTCCTGTACCAGCAGAATGACCATATAAACCTGTCTGACCCCCATTAAAAAGTGCCGGAAAGGTAGTCTATCAACCACCATTTTTAGTCACTGGACATGACTATACCTGTCCTGGGCCAACAGCATGATCCCCAATACCTGCATGAACCCCCACAATTAAAAAAGTGCCGGAGAGAGGAACTTTTCAACCCCCATTTAGTTTCGACTGGACATTGACTATACCTTCCTGGCCACAGCATGAGCCCCAAACCTGCATGACCACACATTACAAAAAAAGTGCTGGAAAAAGGAGGACTTTTCAACCACCATTTTATTTCACTGAGACATTGACGATACCTTTCCAGGCCACAGCATGAGCCCAAACCTTCATGACCCCCCACATTTAAAAAAGTGCCGGAGAAAGGAGACTTGTCAACCACCATTTTAAGTTTCACTGGACATTGACTATACCTGTCCTGGGCACAGCATGAGCCCCAAACATGCATGACCCCCACATTTAAAAAGTTGCCGGAAAAAGGAGTCTTTCAACCACCATTTTAGAGTTTCACTGACATAAGACTATACCTAGTCCTGGGCCCACAGCATGAGCCCCCAAACCTGCATGACCCTCCACATTTAAAAATGCCGTAAAAGGAGTCTTTCAACCACCATTTTAAGTTCTGAACTGGACATGACTATACCTGTCCTGGGCCACAGCATACCTAGGGCCGGAGTTACAGTGGGAGCGTGAAAGCCCAGCTGGCTTCCGTCATCTATTAACACGCAGGTTAAAATGCCCTGATGACGCAGCAATGAAAACTGTCGTGCCTGAAAAGCAGAGTGCCGGGAAGCGGAAGTGGAGAACTCCACCTTTTGCCTCTTACACAGTCAATTACTGGCACGCTGTGCCCCTCCGTATGAGTGTGGACCAATTGAGCTTCACTGGAAATACTGAGTGGTTAACGCTCCTGTTACACCCAGGTGCCCTTTAATCTGCATTCTTTTTCTCATATTTACTTCACGTGCTGGAAGGAAATGGTCTCTGTACTATTGTTCGTCTGTCCGTGCTCCATACGCCATTTCTCTGAATAACCTACATCTGGTCAAGTTGTTCCTGTACCTCCCTTGTAATAATTCAGAGGTAATTTTTTTTTAACAGCTATTTTGTACAGCAATGCGAGTTTTTTAGTACTTAATTCTATGAAAACACATTTTTAAAAGGAAATGACTAAATCCACCATGTCTTTGTGTTCTCTTTTTTCATTGTATTAATGAGGTTGTCTCAATACAGGATTGTTAGCTAGTTAAAATCTTGCAAAAACAATCATTTTGCAATATGTGTCCGCATTAACAGTTCCTACCTATTCCTGTTGTTCTGACAGCACCACACCCGTTGAGCCACTCTTGACCATTGTGAAGAACAAATTCTGTATAGAAAAAACATTTTTTAAGAATAGAGCCTGTATAATAGCTGCATGTCACGCAAAATGCCCCAAAAATTCAAAGCTGACCCTTGAGCACTTTGGTCAATTGTGAAAACAAAGTGTCTGTAGAAACAAACAACATTTTTTAGAATAGACCGAAGGTATAACTGCCATGTCACAGCCAATGCCCCCTAAAAATTCAAATATCAAAAGGCATTTGACCTTGAGCACTTTGTCAATTGTGAAGAACAATTGTCTGTAGGAACAACATATTTTAGAATAGGACCTGTAGTATAACTGCATGTCACAGTCAAAATGCCCCCTAAAAATTCAAGCATGACCTTGACCACCTGTTTGAGGTCAATTGTGAGAACTAATGTCTGATAGAAACAACCATTCTTTTTTTTAAAATATGATCTGTATTATGCTGCATTTCAAAGGCACAGACCCAAAAAAATTCTGAAAAAGACTTCTCAGCCACTTTAAAAATGCGTGAGGGAGAAGATGCCAGAACTTAAACCACATTTCTTTCCAAAGGACCATAATTATAGTCTTTAACTCACAGCAACATGACCCCAAAAAATTATAATCTTTACCTCTCACCACTATTAAAAATGAGAGGGAGAAATGCCACTTAGAAGTCACATTCTGTTCCAAAGACCAGATTATTGCAAGTATCTAACAGCAAAGCATGACCTCAAAACCACAGACAGATGAGCGAAAACTCTTAAAAAAAAAGTGAGTATATGTAATACGGAGTGTTGTCAATGCAAACCTGCTGTCTTTTACAGTCTCCTCACAGCAAACCATCAAGAATAACTGTTGCGGGAAAGAAATAAAAATTGCAAAAAATGACATTAAAAATAAATTTTCAAGAGAACCATTCATTTCTGTTTGAAAGGAATGTGAAAGCAGACGCGGCAACTAATCGGTGACCTCGGCAATTGGCCACAACATCATCAGAGATCGATGGCCTGATCACTTGAATGAAAACAAACGATCCACATTATCTGTGGAAGCCGGGATGCGTTTGTCCTGTAAGACTCCTGCCACTGTGGCGTGAAGGTCCGCTCAGATATGAACGCTGGCAGCAGGGCAGAACAACACCTCAATGGCGTGACTCCAGCTCCGTGCCATTCGAACCATTTTGGATAGCCCAGAATTCTATTGGTCCCGGAACACAATGCAAAAACAGCTTTGAGGACAGCAGATCAGTCGTTCACAATGATCTCAAGCTGATCTACTGTGTGTTGGATGTGTGCCCTGCATTGCATGCGTTGTGAGGTGGGTAAACAAAGATTGCCAGAGGTCACACCATTAGGCTTCTGCCACCTTGCAGCTGCAGCGCTAACGCCGTTACTTGGCACTCTACTGCTGTCAACGTCGCTGATGATTGTTCCACCATTGAATTTGGAACGGAACAGACGCAACAGATGTCACCATTTATCAATCAGCAGGTCTCCAGTTTCCCTGCATTTTTTACTCTCTATTTGGGTGGTGAGAAGGAAAGTGCTGATTTTTTTTTGTACCGGGATCACAGATGGGTTGGCCCCCATACTTTGTCATTTTGATGGCCTAATGCAGGATCAGGTTGGAGGAAATGGAGCATCCAAGCACTCATGTGACGAGATGGACCTTAATTTCCCAGCCTCTGTCTAGGGCACTAGCAAACTGATCTTCTCCTCATCTTCCTCCTCCACCTCAAAGTCGCGCCAACCTCTTTCCAAGCAGACGTCGGTGAACATCGGTTCTTTAATACCTCCTCCTCCTCCTTCCTCCTCCTCCACCGCTGCCCCACCGCTGTCAACACAGCCCCTGGCTTGCCTGAGATGATGTCAACCCTGAGAGCTGATGCTCCAGCCCTTGCACTAGCTCTGGACACCAACCAATGCCTAATGAAGACCGATAAAATTGTGAAACTTCAGGCCCTTGTGGATTTGACGACGCGAGAAAGGCTCCGTGTCCCATCTGTGTCCGTCTCCCTCCTGCCGTCCGCTGGCGATGGACCCTGTTGTTTCAGATGTCCAACGATCGTTTCCAAACTAAGAGCACACAAATGCTCCATCTTACTAAGGGCATTGTCCCACTGAAACCATTGTTGGTGGCTTCTTCAAAACTGGCAAGATGGCAGAGCTCGTTCCACTCTCCTCCACTCTCGTGGTGGTTCAACTCCCCAGTCTGTAAACCGCGCTGTCAGGCCATGTGTCACAACCTTCGTACTGCGTATGGCATGCCTGCGCCAACAAATCGCTGAGCATGTGGAGGTGGAATTCCAGCGAGTTGCCACGTCAACAATGAACGTTTACGGGGATGCCCGAGCTACGCGGCTACACGCAGCCGAGGCGGGAAGATAGCAAGGGTGCGAACGCGGAAGTTGGCGAACTCAGAAGACCTCGAGCCTTCTTCACAGTTCAGTCCAGGAGACCGGTAGCTCTTTTAGAAATTCTGGACGACAATTCATGACATGTGCCAGAGGCAAGGGATTGTGCTCCAGGCCTACGATCGTAAGTCGGCCAGCAGATTCCCGCCCTTTATCGCACACGCACCTTGCCTTGCACAAGGTTCTTGTCACCCACAACGCTCGTCTCGTTGCTTAGCAGCCATCCACACTCCTGCCCTGTGTGTGGACGTCTCCAAGCAGATTAAATTTCACACGGCCTGGTGTCCTCTGGGAACGTGAATACGCACAACCAAGGACCTTGGGGAAAGAGCCGCTGGCACCATCCCTGCGGTTTTGAAGACGTGCGCCGAGCTGGAGAGCCACCGTCCACACCCCAAGACATCCACCCAGCTCAAGCCAAAGAGCTGTCACAGAGAATATACAGGCCTTGCCGGCTAACTAGTCCCATGTGTCGGTGGTGAGATTTGACTTTTCCGACACAATGCAACAACGCGCATTGAAATTTGTATATACCTTGCTGGCCAGTGCGAGGACGGCTTTATTCTGCGAAAGAATGCCTTGCTCGGCAATCTGTATTGGGGGCAGGCAGCCATGGACGTGGCGGAACCCATTGCTGTGTCCACCAGACGAATAGGCAGACATGTCCAAGGCAAAAGCCTGCAATAGCCCGACATTCAGAGCTTTTTGGCGCTTTGGGATGGTATTGGGTTAAAAGTGTTTCTATCTGTTCCCAAACCTGGAAGACAGAAGTGGCTGCTAGACTGGCCGAGCTGTAAGCCTGTCGTGCAGGTTCGTCAACTGCGTGAATGAGAGGAAGGAGGTTTAGAATGGGTCCTCGTGGTGTGCAGGTCGTTCCTCGGATTCTACGTGTGGATGGCAGAAGCGAGGCTGATCCACTGAACAATTACTCTGAGAGACATGCCAGCTGATGAAAGTGCTGTAGGTAGGCGGACGGAAGGGTGGTAGGCGGAGACAGATGGTTGTACAGTGTTTGAGGCCGGAAGCGTCGTCTGGCCTTTTTGGCCAAGTGTTCTCCATCCATTTCAACCTCATGCATTCTCTGCATGAGACTAGAAACATGTGAGGTGTTGGTAACCACTAAGGTTCTTGCCTCTACTAGTGACGAGTTTACGGCAAAGAGGCGGCATATGAATCGGCTGGTGAATCAGAGGCTTGCTCAACAGAAGCCAGTCTGAGAGGTCCTGGACCTTTAAACGAGATAAGCCGAGAGCGGTTTGCGCTGACCGTGGCTGGGCGGAATCAATATCAGCGACTTCTGCGACCGAAATACTCCCTCCGTCCCCTTTTTGCGGGACCCGTATTGACACTCACCCCATCGTCTTCCTCCTCTTCCACGATGAGAGCGCTCGCAAGCAAATTACTGCGAAAAAAGACCAGATGGACCCATTGTCTCAATCATCAGCAACACAGGTGACTTGGAGTCGTACCTGACTTCTGCATCCTAGAAGCTGCGGCTACAAGCAAAGGGAGCACTCAATGGCTTGCCGACCTCGCAGACCGGTGAAGTTATGCCGATTGACCGACCTGGACTTTCCTATCACTCCACCGTCCATTCTGCTGCAATCAAGTAACTGGGGCTCAGACATACTAAATCATCCTCTTGATCTTTTTTAACATGCCTTCTGACCCCAACAGGCATTTTGTCAGTCAAAAGAGTCTTCAGACAATGGATTATCCACAGTGGGGTAACACAGATGACAATTTTTGGGCAGCTTCTAGTGGACGGATGCTGATATTGCGATGAACCACATTTGTGCCGACTGACGGGGAGGAACAGAGGTAAGACTGCTAGATGCAGTTGCCATTAACCTATGAAGACAGATGCGACGAGTTTTCGTTACTTAGATTCACAGGCCTGACCCAGCGATACAGGCCTTGAGTCCTGCAACTGACGATCCCGCATGGCATGCGTGTTTGTCCAGCACTGGAGAAGCAACCTTCTCTACTACCACACCTCCATGTTCTAATGTGCTACCCCCCTCTTTGCTCGCTTACCACCTGCTTTCGCTCCATTCCCAAATATAAAAATTTGAGAAGGTATGGAAAGTTTTTTGAAAGTCTCTATTAAAGAACGGCAAATCACAGCTATTCTCAAATCCCTCTAATCAAACAAATGCTGGATTCAAATTTAACTGCAAGTGAGTCAATCACAAATCGATACTGAGGCAAAAGTCCAAAAACACGTAATCTGTTTATTTGTTGGTATAATAAATGGTATTTTTTGCACTTTCAATGCACCTGTGGTGAATATAGAATTGGCTAGCGTTTTAAGATTTTACGTAGATCTGCGACAATGAACCAGTTACTGGGTGCGCAAAAGTCCAAAAAACTCGTAACTGTTTATTTTGGATATAATAACAACTGTATTTTTGCTACCTTTCCAAAAATTCACCTGTTAGAAAATAGAATTAGCTGTTTTAAGATTTACGTAGATGCTGCGTCAATGAACAAGTACTGTGCGCAAAAGGTCAAAAAACACGTAACTGTTTTAGTGTATTGATATAATAAACTTGTAATTTTTTGCACCTTTAATTCACCTGTGTAGAATAAAAATTGCTGTTTTATAGATTAGCGATAAGTATGCTGTCGTCAATGAACAGTAACTGTTCGCAAAAGTAAAAAAACACGTAACTGTTTATTTTATATAAAAACGGTAATTTTTGCACTTTCAACTCTCACCTGTGGTTGAATAAATAATTGCTGTTTTAAGATTTACGTAGATCTGCGTATCAATGAAAACTGGGTGCCAAAAGTCAAAAACACTACGTAGTTATGTTTTGATATAAATAAACGGTTATTGTTTGTGCACCTTTCATATCACTGTGGTGGAATATCAAATTGTCTTTTTAAGTTTCTACGATAGAATGCTTTAGCGTCAATGGAACAAACTTGGTGCGCAAATCAATAAACACTAACTGCATGTTTTTGATATCATAACTTATTTTTGCACGCTTTCAATTCACCAGTGTTGAATATAGAATTGCTGTTTTAAGATTTTACGTAATACTGCTCAATGAAACATACTGGTCGCAAAAGATCAAAAAACACGTTACGGTATGTTTGATATAATAAACGGTATTTATTTTGCAACCTTCATTCAAGCCTGGGTGAATAGTAGAATTGCTGGTTAAAGATTAACGTAGATGCTGCGTCAATTAACAGTACTGGTGCGCAAAAAGTCAAAAAACACGAGAACTGTTATGTTTTTATATGATATAATAAACTGTAATTTTTGCACCTTTCAATACAACAGTGGTGAATATAGAATTGCTGTTTAAATTTACGTAATGCTTGCTCAATGAAATCATACTGGTGCGCAAAATGAAAAAACACTTAACGTGTTATTTTGATACTAATATAACGGTATTTTTGCACCTTTCAATTTCAGCCTGTGGTAATATAGAATGTGCTGTGTTTTAAGATATACGTAAGAGTGCTGCTTCAATGAACATACTGGGTGCGCAAAAGTCAAAAACAGCGCGTAACTGTTATGTTTGATATTATAAACGTATTTTTTGCACCTTCAATTCACCAGTGGTGAATATAGAATTTTGCCTGTTTAAAGATTTACGTAGATGACTGCGTCAATGAACAATAATGGTGCGCAAAAGTTCAAAACACGTAACTGTTATTTTTGATATATACTACTGATTTTTGCACCTTTCAATTCACCTGTGTGAATATAGAATTGCTGTTTTCTAAGATTACATAGAAGATGCTGCGTCGATGAACCGTACTGGGTGCGCAAAAGTCAAAAAATCACGTAACTGTTATGTTTTGATATAATAACGTAATTTTTTTGCACCTTCTAATTCACCTGTGGTGAATATAGAATAATGCTGTTTTAAGATTTACAAAGATGCTGCGTCTATGAACATTACTGGTGCTCCAAAGTCAAAAAACCCTACAGTTATGTTGATATAAGGAAAGTATTTTTTTTGCACCTTCTCAATTTCACCTAGTGGTTTGAATATAGAATTGCCTGTATTAGATTTAGCGAGATGCTGCGTTCAATGACATACTGGGTGGCAAAAGTCAAAAAACACGTAACTGTAAGTGTTTTGATATAATAAAATGGTATTTTTTGTATGCACCTGTTCAATGTTCTAACCTGTGGTGAATATAGAATTGCCTGTTTTAAGATTTACGTAGAGGCTGGCGCTCAATGAACAGTACTGGGTTGCGCAAAAGTCAAAAAACACGTAACGTGTGAATTTTTTCGACAACACGGTATTTTTGGCAACAAACAACCTGTGCTGACTACAAAATGCTGGATTGTAATTAGTGCAAGGTGTTATAATATCACAGCCACAAAAAATTAAATTGAACACCTATCTGAAATGTATACTGAATAAAATGGAGTTTTGCACTAACAAACGAGACCCTAGCGTTTCTAGAAAAGATGTTTAATATCAATAATAAGATTTCAGGCTGCCAATATCCATGAAATACGAGATTCAATAGCAATCTTAAATAATAAAGATATTCCACTACATGTCTATCTAGCTAAGTCCTTGTTGAACGATTAACCAATGTCTTTATAGATTAGAGCTTGTCTGTTTCGCCCCGTCTGTCCCCCCCCCCACCCCCCCACCCACGCAGCCGTGAGATTATACTAGCGGTAGATGCTGCTTTAAATTCTCTAGCAAACTACGATGAACATTTCTTATTCAAATTCTCTAATCTAACGAAATTGGACGGATTCACAGCTAATATAAGGTTTCTCGTGTGCAGAAATAACTAATTTCGCCTGAGCTGTTTTGGCACAGACAAGAGCTCAGGTCCTTTCCTATTGAGACGCTGTGAGGAGAACTGAGGCTGAAACAGGAAACGCTGTTCTATGTAAAACGAGGTCAGTATTTTTCCACCAATCCGCAACATACACATCCCAGTATCATGACTCGCATCACAGTCATCTCACCCTCTCTATTTCGTAAACTGATTTTGCTGGCCGCCAAAATTACAGGGAAGCGCCGAAAAAGGCGCGAATCTTAATAGATGATGCTCAGAGTTTTACCGTTAATTATCGCATGATCTTGGAAAGTTCGATCACCATAAAAACCTTGCCGATTCAACTTTGTCGATAAAAATATCCTCAACACAATTTAGTAAGCTTTAGAACGCACATGTTCTACTGTTCATTATTACAGTACTTATTTAATACACAACTTGTGAAATCTCAGAACAAGAGCTAATGCAAAATTCCCACCGGTGAGTCTTTGATCCCTGAATCGCCCAATAAATATAATCATGCAGTTCAAATTTTGACATCATGATACCAAGACAACACTTTACAATTGATCAACAGTACCTTGCCAGTACAAGGTTTCAAGAAGGAAGCAATAGTTAAAAAGAACAGGGAGAAAGGAATAAAAACTGAAAAATCTCTAAATTGCATCTGCGACAATGCCAGATTCTGACCAAACAAAAAGAATGAAGCTACAGATTATTAATTCTGACGGAAAATATCCTGGATCAAAATGAGCAAGTGGCAACACTGGAGATCCAGTGCAGAACTCACTGAGCAATCTATCGGCAGGTGTAGATGCTGGTGAGGATAGGGTAGCATGTGAAGTGCAAGGATCAAGAGGTCCAGCAAAGCTGGGTACAAGTTAGAAAGAAGGTAGAGAAGAGTGGCAGGGGAGGCTATCCTGATCTGTTACAACCCCAACAAATTTGCAAGAATTGGCAGATGAGGGGGATAACGGCTCAGAAGAGTAGCATTGGCTGCAGAAAGACAATTCTACCCTGTCTGCTCCATGTAAAGATTGGGAATAGGAGTTGCAAGTCAGATCTAGACAGTGCGAGTAGTTGGGAACTTCCATTAGTAAGGGCACAAGATAGGGCAACCGCCACAAAGAACCAGGATCGTCGAACAGTATGTAGTTTACCTGTGGCCTGAGTTCAACCATACGCGGGAGGTCGTAGACGAGATAGTGCCTTGGTGGGGCTGTGAGAATCCACTGTCATGGTCCCATATGTGCACCAATGTCCAAGATTGAGAGGTAGGTGGAAGTGTCCCCTTAAAAATGATTTACAGGGACTTAGGCAAAAACTCAGGCATAAAGGACCTCCAAGTAATATTTTCAGTAATATTTACCTGGTCCACGGCCACACCAGAGAGAGAATCGGGAATTAGAGTAATGTGAATAATGGCTCAAAAATTGGTGTAGAAAGAGGAGATTGTTTTTGGAGAACTGGCCCTGACATTCTGAACTTGGTCTACAGACATCTATCGAGGATGGCTCACTTAAAGGGAGGTGCACTTATTGGTGACCAAAATGCCAGGAAGTTGAGAAATGTAAACTAGTGACGGTGAGGGAGGGCAACTACACATGTAGTATGCAAGATAGTGAAGATAGAGAAGCTGTGGAATTTTAATAAATCCGGGGGATGGAGTGGAAGAGGATGTAGTAGCAATAGTTAAAAAGTCAGGGAGAAAGGAAATAAGAAAACTGAAAAATCTCTAAATTGCATCTAAACCAATCATGAGTATGACCAACAAAAAAAATGACTAGAATTACTAATAGCTGAAGAAAAAAATATGAACATATTTGAGGAATAACAGAGAACTTGTTGGACGAGAGCTACGACTGGGTGGTTACGCTTTACAGGTACAATCTATTTAGAAGGGACCGTAAAGACTGAAAGGGGGGAGGATGTCTTCTCAATGTAAAATCCTGTCTTGAAGCCAACACTGCGGGTGAAGATATATTACACAAATGAACATGTGGGAATCTTATGGCTAAATAAGCAAGGGGGTAACCAATACAATATAATAACTAATTAAGGGTAGGCTATAGCCCCCAAATTAACAAACCCATAGAAGATGTACACCTCAGGCAAATAGAAATGAGGCGAGCGTAATCAGAATGAGGGTTATTATTATGGCGAATTACAATCCAGACATCAAATGGAATCTTTGAAACCTGTAGCTCTCGTAAAAGGAACAGTTTTTGTCAATAACGTAATATAATTACCTTTGTCCAAATGGGCTCATAACGACTAGAGAAAGAGCCCGTCTATCCATTTAACGACCCAATATAAAGATAAATACCTTCCCCAAATAGTGCAGAACCGTTTAGGAGAATGGCCCCTCTAACTTAATAGATCCACTAATATACCAGACAGAGTAACAAAGGTCAGGTGGGGCACCTTGGAAATAGCGAACCATAATATAATAAAATTGCCATTAATCCTTCAATAAGTTTTTGTCAGGAGACACAAAAACACTGTAATATTGACACTGAAGTGTTTAAAAAATAGTAGAACTAATAATAAATTATATTTTTAAAAACATTTTAGGCGCCCACTGTGAGAGATACATACCTTATGGTAATAAAATAATTAGAAACAGGAAAACCCAATGCAAAAAGACAGTGTTTCAACTACTAAAACTGGAGGGAAGTGAAGAGACACTAAAAAGCTATAAGGAAAAAAATGATAAAAGGCAGCAGAAGCGGAACAGAAAACATATCCATAGGAAAGTAAAACCTAACCCCAGAAAATATTTTTTATAACTATATAAATATAAAAAGATATAACCGAAAATGTTGGTCCTGTTGGAAAAGCATTGTTGATAACCTGTAGAGGCGAATGCAAAAATACAAACCTATTAAACAAGTTTTTTCACACACTGTATTTACCGAGGAGGAAGATGACCTTTCTTGTTTGATGAGAAGGTATGAGGTACACCCCAACTTAAAATGTTTCTTGTTTAAAACCCAGGAAGAAGTGCAGCTCCGTCTTAAGAAGAATTAAAAAGATAAAATCACCAGGCCCATGAATGAGTAATAAACCCCCTGGGCCTAGAGGGAGGTTAAGTGTGTGTTATAGATAGGCCCCTATTCTAATCTTTAAGACTTTTCTGATAACGAGGTATGTCCCAAAGGATTGGCGCTTATCAAATGTGCGGTAGCCATTATTCAAAAGGGGTCAAGACCGTGATTATGGAAACCAATAAGGCCGGTAAAATGTTTTGGAAGGTTTTCTAAGGTATCCTGGATATCATCACGAAATAAACATATAAACGACCATTCCAGCATGGGTTTATCATCCTGTCCAAACTAAGTCTCATCAACTGACAATGAGGAAGTTAGTATCTAAGACTGAACGGGGTGAACATGTAATTCATATATTTAGATATTACTAAAGCATTTGAAGGCTGGTAGTACAATATGAGAGAATGCTGTGGAACTGGGAAAATGTTGCATGATGGGTAAGCAACTGAACACTACTAGATAAGAAAAAAGAAAACAAAGGTTGTAATTAAACGTAACATACACAAAGAGGATCCCTGTTACTCTATTGGATGACCACAGTGTTTCAGTATTGGGACCCTTCTTCCTTAATATTTTTCAGTAATGAATACATGGATTGCACAGAATAGAGTATTCGATCTTTGAGCGGATGATGATATGCTCTGTAAAATTAATCAACAAATAGAGGCATAAGCCGTTAGATTACAAAGGATTCTTATAAGTTGAGGCGGCCTAAGACAGAGAAATGGCAATGAGGTTTTGACAAGATAAATGCAAGGTTATGCACTATGGGGAGACAAATCCATTACATGGATTACGTGTTAATGAAAAAGCTGGTAAAAGTGACATTGAGAGGCGAGACTTTTGGAACGTGGTTGACAGTAAACTTAACTGTATCAGCCAGTGCACATGCAGTGCCAAGGAAAATAGGATTTATGGAGTTATTAAAAGGGGCATAGATGCACAATAGCAGATCATATTGATCATTAGTCTCCCATTATACAGATTCACACTGGTTTTAGACCACACATGGAAATATTGTGTACTAGTTTCGGGCGCCAGTGCACAAGCGTAAAAAAGTATAGACAATTGTAACTTGAACAATATACAAAGCAGGCAAAAAAATGAATAAAGACTGGTGGGACTAAAATTACCCAAAATATTAGCAAGGATTAGGGTTATTTATTTTAGAGAAAAGACGGCTTCGTAGGGACTAATAAATGATGTGTAATAAATATATTAAGGGCCTATATAGAGATCTCTCCAAGAATATTATTATACACAGGGCGTACTCTATAACAAGTGACATCCTCTACTCTTGAGAAACGAAAGTCACTATCCCTACATAAACATAGAAAGAGGAATATCCTTACAGTAAAGCAGTAACTATGACTTACTCTGACCAGAAGAACTTGTCATGGTGAATTCAATAACAGAGTGTCAAAAAGGTTTAGATGCATTTCCTGGAGCGGAATAAATTAACAATTAATAGGTATAGGAATCTCTGGAGAAGGGAGTCATTGTATCCAGGTATTTTTCAATTGCCAGAATTGAGTCGGTGAAGAATTTTTCCCTAAATTGAGGACAATCGACTTCTTTACATCATTGGGTTTTTTTTTGCCCTCTCTCTGGGATCCAACACCTTATCACAACAGGCGTGACAGTATTGGACAGTCTTGTACTGTTTTTCGGCCTAACAAGACTATGAACCTATGAACAAAGAAACTATGTAAACTGAGACATGCTGGACGAACTACAATGTGGCGAGGTATTTACAGGGATATCAGTTTATTTAGAAATAGAACATACACACCGAAGGGGGAAGGTTGTATGTCCACTATGTAATACCTGTCTGAACCAACACTGCAGAAGATATAGATACAGGAAAAGAGCATGTTGAATCATTATGGTAGTATAATGGGGGTAATCACAATAATAGAATCTCTAATAGGATTCTCTTAACCCCAAATATAAACAGTAAACCCATAGAAGTAACTACTCATGCGCAGAATAGATGAGCGCCAACTCAAATGAGTGATTATTATGGGCAACTTTAACTACCGCCCAACAAAAGATTGATGAAAACTGAAGACCCTGTAGCTCTCATAAAGAAACAGGTTTTTGGTCAAAGTAGTTAAAGATAATTAGAACTGTACCTATCCCCAAATAGTGCAGGAACGACTAAGAGGAAGGCCTTCGTGATTGGGTATATCACAAATAGACCTAAACAGAGTAAAAAAGGGTTCAGTGGGGGGGCCCCTAGGGAAAATACCCGCCCAAAAAAATATAAAAAAATTTCCCAAATTTATCCTTCAATAAAAGGTTTTTTTTTTGAGGACCCAAAAAACAAGAATTTACACTAAAGGGTGTTTAAATTTTTAGTAAAAGGAAAATAATAAAATTGGATTTTTTTTAAAAAAAAATTTTTGGCCCCACTTTTGGGGGTTTACATACCTTATTTTAAAAAATTTAATTAGAAACCCCGGAAAAACCCCAATAAAAAAGACAGTGTTTCAACTACTAAAACGGGAGGGAAGTGAAGAACCCCCTAAAAAGCTAAAAGGGAAAAAAATGATAAAGCGAAAAGCGGAGCAGAAAGCATTTTTGCCATAGAAAGTAAAAAAAAACCCCCAAAATTTTTTTTTAAATATATAAATAGAAAAAATAAAATTAAAACAAAAAAATTTTGGGCCCATTAAAAAATTTTTTGAGGGAGAATTTAAAAAGGGGGGCAAGGGGCCAAAAAAAAAAAACCTTTAAATACAATTTTTTTTCAACCATGTATTTACCGAGGGGGGAAGAGGGACATTTTTTGTGATAGAAGGGGGAATGGGGGTTACACCCCAATTTAAAATTGTTTCTTTTTAAAACCCAGGAATTATAAAAGCCCCGTTTTTTAAAAAATTTAAAAAATAGACAAATAAACCACCCTGATTTAAAAAACCCCCCGTGCCCTAAGGGGAAAATTAAGGGTTGATGTTATAAAAATAGGCCCCTATTTTAATTTTTTTATGGACTTTCTGAAAAAGGGGGTATGTCCCAAAAAATTGGGCTTAGAAAAATTTTGGGGTGCCAAGTATTCAAAAAAGGGGGCAAAACGTGATTTGGAAACTATGGGCCCGGGGGAAAAATTTTTTTTTAAAGGGTTATTTTTAAGGTTTACCGGGAGTTTTCTCACTGAAAAAAAAACAATAACACCATTCCAGCAGGGGGGTTTTATCGATCCTGTCAAACTAATTTCTCATAAATTTATGAGGAAGTTGGGTTCTAACTGGAAGGGGGGGAGACATTGAATGTCATATATTTGATATTATTTAAAGCTTTTTTAAAGGGTTGGTAATTTAAAATGGAAGCTTGAAACGGGGGGAAAATGTGTGCAAGGGGGGTAAGCAACTGGTTTCCCCCTGATAAAAAAAAACAAAGGGGGGAAATTTAACGGTACTTTTCAAAAAAAAAATGGACCCCTTTGTTACTAGGGGGGACCACAGGGGGTTTCTGTTTTGGGGCCCCTGTCTTCTTTAATATTTTCAGAAAGGGTAAATGGATTGCACAAAAGAATATCGATTTTGCGAGGGTTTTTATTATGCCTGAAAAAATAACAACACAATAGAGGAAAATTTGCGTTATTACAAAGGGTTCTGGATAATTTTGGGGGCCCTAGAAAGAGAAAGGGGAGATGAGGTTTGAAAAAATAAATGGGGGGTTTATGCACAGGGGGGGAAAAAAATCCATTACAGGGGATTACCGTTAAATGGAAAAACGCGGGAAAAAAAGGGACAGGGAAAAGGGATTTGGGGAAATCGTGGTGGACAAGTAAAAAAAAACCTGTGGGCACCCCAGTGTCGGGCAGCAGCTCCCAAGGGGCAAATAGGATTAGGAGTTTTATTTAAAAGGGGCATAAAATGCACTTGTTTTCAGATGCGATTGAACTTTATTCTCCCTTTTTATAAAAGTCACGGGTTTAGACCCACTTGGAATATTGTGTACGGGTTTTGGGCCCCAGTGCAAGGAAAGACTTTGTAGACCCTTGAACAGGTACAAAGGGGGAAAACAAAAAAAAAAAAAAAAGGGGACTGGGGGGGATACAACCAAAAATAAAAAATTAGAAAATTAGGGTATTTATTTTAAAAAAAAAAGAGGGGGCTTTTTTGGGGAATAATAAATGTTTAAATATTTAAAAGGCCCTTTTTTTTTGAGATCTCTCTAAAGATTTATTCATACCGGGAAACTGTTTCTAGAACAAGGGGGCATCCTCAAAGTCGAGGAAAAAAAAGTTTCTAATAAAACATAAAAAGGGAAATTTTTACTGTAAGAGCAGTGAGGGGGGAAACTCTTTTGCCAGATGAACTTTTTCAATGGGGGAATTCAATAATCAGAGTTCAAAAAAGGGTTTAGATGAAATTTCTGGAGCGTGATAATTAAAAGTTATAGTGACAAAAGGAGGTTTTTGGAAAAGGGGTCGTTGATCCGGGAAATTTATTTTGATTGCCAGATTGGAGTGGGAAAAAAATTTTTTTTTCCTAAAATGAGGAAAATTTGGCTTCAATCTCATGGGGGGTTTTTTGCCTTCCCTGGATCGCCCTTTTGCAAAAATAGGTTTGAACAAATATGTAATAGGGAATTCAGAGGGAAAAGTGGCCACTGAGCTTAGAGTGTAAACAGGTGTCATAGAAAGTTGTTTGGAAAGATACAGAGACTGGGAATACAGAAAAGCAAAGAAGTGAACATTTTTGGCCCCATCACAAAAATTGAGGGACCGCTTCATTGTAAAAAATTTCCCTTGGGGAAAAACCATATAGTAAATGTCCCACAACCCGCCCTTTTTAAGGAATTTGATAGGCAACCATGTGTCAGGTCAGCCATTCAAAATTAATTTACTTTCCCCAAATTTGTGTCCCAAAGGCCGCCCAAGGGTCCCGGGACCGTGTGGTTTTTGACATCTCCAGTTTCAGTTTCTTCACTGAACACCCAACTGAAGACCCTGGTCTCTGGGGCCAGCTTTAAATGTCCGGGGCCCATGAAGACGATGTTTGTTTTGTACCGGGGTGGGGGTGGTTGTAATCAAACCCCAGACTTTTTTGAAAAGTGGTTAAAAATTGTCGGGCATGAAAATTTTGGTGCCTTCACCCCCCTTAAAGATGGGGCCTAGATTTGTGTGTAAATCATCTTTGGGTTTCCATAGTTTCATAGTTTGTAAGGCCAAAAAAAAAAAACAAGACCCCATCCAGTTCACCCGGGTTTGTGCCTAAGGTTTTGGGTTCCGGGGAAAGGAAAAAAAACCCCAATGGGGTTTAAAACCAAAATTGTCCTATTTTAGGGAAAAATTTTTTTCCCACCCCAATCTGGCAATCGGAAAATTCCCTGGATAACGACCCCCCCAAGGAATCCTAGACACTAAAAACTTGTTATATTATTACACTAAAGAAAGGGCACCCAAAGGCCCCTTTTTGAACTTTTTATTGAATTCCCATGAAAAAGTTCTCTGGCGAAAATTTCCATGGGTTTCACTGATTTTTAACATTTAAAATCCATTTCTTGTTTATGTAAAAACTTTCTTTTCCTAAAGAGTAGGGATGCCCCCCTTTGTTCTAGATACAGGGCACGGGAAAAGGGGAAAATTCTGCCAAAAAGGGGCCGGGTTCGTCGAAACAGTTTGTTGTTTCCCGGGGGCCCCGGTTAGGACTTATCGAGGTCGGGGGGGACAGTTTGCTGGGTGGGGCTGGTTGAAAAACCCAGTGTCATGGCCCACTTTGGCCCCCAAGGGACAAAAGTTAAGGTGGGTGGAGTGCCCAAAAAAATTTTTTTTGGGGGGATTGGGCCCAAAAGTTTCTTTGGGCAAGGCCCCCAAAAAGGGGTAATATTTTAAAGAAAATTACCTGTTCCAGGGCCCCACACCAGAGGGGGCATCGGGAGATTAAGGGGTAAATAAGGGGCTCAAAATTTTGGGTTTGGAAAGGGGGGATTTGGTTTTTTGGAGAAACGGGGCCTGACTTCGTTTTTGGCAAACAGACTCTAGCTAGGGAGGGCGGGAACCTAAATGGGGGGGGTTGCAGCTGTTTTTGGGGGGAAACAAAATGGTGGGAAGTTGGAGGAATTTTTTAAAACTGGGGGCCCCGGGGGGGGAAAGGGGAAATTTACACAATAAAAAAGGGCTTTTAAGGGAAGGGTCTTCAGTGTGTGTTTTTGTCAAAGGACGCCCAATTATTTCCCCTTTCTGTGAATTTTCCCCGGTTTTTATGTATCCCCTGTTCCCAACCGGGTTAAATGACACTCGGGTGACCCCTCAAAACTGTGGTCACTTCCCCTGGAGCATGGGGGTTTTAAAGCCCCCAAAATGGCAATGTACTGTTGTTTAAAATTGTAAAGTTTTGGGTTTGGTCTCATGTTGTCAAAAAAATTTTTTAAGTTCATCCTGAAATTTCAAACAAAAGCCAAATATCCCTAACTTTTTGTGAGTTTTGTAAGTCAATAGGGTCAATGACCAATCCCTTCGATATAAATATAGCAGTGATATGTGAAGTGAAACTTCATACAGGAGGGAAAAAGAAACGGGGGTTTAGGGTTAAAGAGGTTGTCTTGCTACTCGTTTTAATTTAAACCGAGTCCAGTTTTCTGATTTATATTTTAATTGGGGGTTTTGTTTTTCCGGGGCTTTACTGGGCTGCGTATGAGCTTCGGTCTTTTGTATAGCAGCCGGCTGGCGCCTATCAGGTGAGAATCGAAAAGCTTTTTGCATTGGGAAACCCCTGGGGAAAGGCTGATGCAGCCCATTAAAGGGGGATTATCTGGGAAAAATAGGTGGGGGAACTGTTCAGGGGACACATATTGCAAAGTGACTTTTTTTGGGCCAAGATTTTTAACTTTTAAAAAACAACCCTTGTAGTGAGCCCTTTTTAAATTTTTTTAAGGGGGGGGGGGGGGGGGGGGGGGAAGCTTGTGCAGACTTTATCTGTAAACTTTTTTATTGTATGAATTCATTATTACAAAACAAAGTTAATTTTGTGGATTGTCAAAGACATATATAATTTGGGTATAATATTAAAAAAAACTTTAAAAAACTGCCCAAAAAATTAAAAATTTTAAACCAAAAGGTTTTGGGTTTTTTAAAGGGGGTGGTAGTTTAAAGGGTTTGGGAGAAAATTTTAAACTTGCATTGAGTAATTTTCCCACATGTTTACCCATACCAGGATGGTAAATGAAATTTAACAAATAGGGCCCAAACAAATACTTAAACCCTTTTTAAATGACTAAGGAATTTTCCTAAAGATACAATAAAATTTTACAAGCCCCTGCAGCTTAAAAAAAGATCATGGGCCATGTTTTTTTTTTTTTTTTAATAACAAAGGGAAACAGGTTTTTTTTATTTTTAAGAATTGCCCCAAAAAATAAACAGAAGGTTGTTTATCTTACTAAAAAACTTCCCCGGGGGGTCTTTGAATGGGGTTTTGACTCTGAGTTACATATAAATTTTTTAGGCCACTTTAAAGGGAATTTTTGTCACCAAAAATGGGCACATTGTTTAAGTGCCCTTTTTATGTTTTTAAAAACATTTTTTTGGGGAAAGTTTTTTTTTTATTTTTTTTTTTCATATCACTTTCAATTTTTTTTTTAAAATTAATTCCCTTAAGGGTTTTCCCCAGGTTTTCCCCCCTTTGGCAAAAATTTTTGGCCCTTGTTTGCAACCGGGAACCTTTTTTTAACAGCAGTCAGAGATGGGTTTAACCCGAAAATTTTGCACATAGAAGCCTTAAAAATGGAAATCAGTCCCATTTTATTTTTATAGGAGAGTTTTTTTTTTATCTCTGTGACCTGGGAAAAAATCAATGTGCAGGGAGGAGGAAGGGGTGAACTGTGACTATTTCCCCTTTTGGGCCCGGTGGATCCTGTGTTTTTCTATAAACATTGGTGTCACCTTTGTTTAACCCCGTTTTTTTATGATAATTTAGCAAAATGCTGGGAAAAAGTTTCTCTACAGAAAAGGAAGTGTCAGCTTTTTTTGGGGGGCCCAGTGGCCCCAAAATGGGAAAAAAAAGGGCTTAAGAATTATTTTAAAAAAAAATTTAAAGTTTTTTATGAAAAATTAAAAAAAAATAAAATAAAAAATTTTTAAAAATTTTTTATACATAAAAAAAGTGAGTTTTTAAAAATAAGTTTAAATTTTTGCTTTTTAATTTTTAAAAGCCAAAGCTAGAATGGAAACCCATTTTAAAAATATAAAAAATTAAAAAAGATAGATTGCAACCCCCAGACCCCATGGCCCCTGTCAGCCATAGGGCTCCCCTGTTAAAAAAAAAAAAAAATATACAATTTTTTTGAGGAAAACCATTGATAGAATAGCCAACCCAAACTTTTTTTTTTTAGTTTATTAAATGGATTTTCGCTGTTCCATTGAGTTACAAGCAGCTTACACTCACTCTTTCTCCCCTGGCTGCGGGTGGTTCTTTCTATAGCAGTGATTAGCATATGTAGTTCTAGGGCTTAGCTTTTACCCTGATAAGTTGGGGAGGGTAAACTTTATTAAAAAAAAATTAAAATGTGCTTTTGAGGACTGCACAATGGCTTATCTGTACAAAGATGCTTTAAAATCTTTGTTGAGATTGTTTGGGTTTTTCCCCGGGCGCTTGGTCCCCCCCCTGGGTTTAAAATCACCCCCTGCTTCTCTCTCAAACTAATCGGGGAAAAAGGTTTTGGGTTGGTATGCAGGTAACCATTTGAAAACAAGCACTAAAAATGTTCTTATCTTATAAATAAAAAGTAAAATTTAACAAAACAATATATTTTGAAAAAGGGTTTTTAATTAAAAAAGTCCTTCATGTTGCAACTAATCTTTGCTGTGACAAAACCACTTTAAGTGCACTATGGGTAGTGAAAATGTTAATACAAACCTCCCCTATGGTCTTGGCTATTTAAGATGTTACCCGCCCCAAACCCCTTTTTATGGCCTAAATTTTCTAAAAGTGGTCAAAAGTTAGGGCTTTTCACAGGGCGTTTTTTATTCCCTTTTTTTTTGGGTTGTTTTTGAGAAGTGAAAAACGCATCCGGAAAGCGGATCCGAAAAAAACCGGCAACCAGTTTTTTATACTTTTTAAATTTTGGGAATTTTTCCCCCCTTAAATTTTGTTTTTTGCTTAAAAAGAACTTGGCCCCCCCTTTTACCCAAAATCCGGTTTTCCGGGAAATTTTCGTTTTTTGATCCCTTTTTCTCCCCCCTCCCTTTTTACCCCCTCCCTCAACCCCCCCCTTCATATTTTCCCCGCCTGGGGGCCTCACCCCTTCATATTTTGCCCTGCGCCCCCTTTTTACCCCCCCTTCATATCTGCCTTTCGCCTCACCCCAAATTCCGGCCCCCCAAGCCCGAGCCCCCCCCCAAACCCCTTCCTTTTTTGCCCCTGCGCCTCAAACCCATTGCAAAGCCGACCCAGGGGGCCCCCCTCCCCCCCACCCCCCAAACCATCCATCCCTCTCCCGGGAGCACCTCAAAAACCCAAACCATCCATCCAAACCATCCCCTCTCCCTCAGCCCCCCCCTTCCCCCCTTCCCCAGGGGGGGCCCGCCCATTTCCCCCCTCCGCAGCCAACTGCGCTTTTTGCAGCCCCTTTCAGGATGCAAAGCGCGTGATAATTTTCCCGGGGTGTGGGGGCCCTTTTTGTCAGGTCCCAAAAGCGGACCCATTATCTCCAATGGGCTTTCACTTGCGAAAAAACGAAATTTAAAATTGACATGTAAATTTTTAAAGGGGGATCCCCAAAACCCAAAATGGAGGAGGGGGCCCCAAAAAGGGCCCCATCGCCACCCCATGAAAACCCAGCGATGTATTTTTGGGCCATTGAAGGCAATTTTAAACCCACATGACAATTGTTAGACTTTTTGGGGTTGGACCCAAAAAAAAAAAATAAAAAACCCCGGATCACAAAACTTTTGTGAACAACCCCTTTTGGGGTTAAGGTTTTAAAAGGGGAAAAAGGGCCTAAAGACAAAATAATTTTGGCAAAAAGGGGGTTAAATTTTTTTCCCCGGTGGTCTAGTTTTGGAATTGTTTTCCCAGGCCCTTTGTGTTTTCTGAAATATTTACCAGATTTAATTTGGGATCCCCACTTTAGATATTTTGAAATGCTAAAATATCCTATCATATTTTAAAAATATAACAAATAACTGTGGGCTGTCCTTCACAGCCTACGATCTATAAGCCCCCAAAATTTGAATCTGATTTCCCCACACTTTTGCATCAAAAGGGAACATTTGCCATAGTAATATTTCAATTGTACAAAATTCAGACTTTGAAACAATTTCGATATAATTAGATTATTTCGCACATGAGTAGGGAGTCACATTTGTGACACTTTTAGACCTTTTCTTTGATTTTCTTTTTAAAAATCCCCAAATAAAACATGCTTCACCTTTAGACAGACATTTCTGGATATGCGTGGTTGAAAGCAAAAGATTGAGCCTTGCCTTTATCACATGGCTTTTCTCTAGAACTTGCAATCTAGCAGACTGTTAAGGTTGACATCCAAGCAGAGAGTTTAGCAGGTATGTGTTATATTTTAGTGTGTCTACACCTAAGCTACCCCCCAATTTCTGGGGGGCCCACCAGTCGGGAAATGAAAAGGTTTTTATCTTGAATATATATTGGACAGGTGTGTGGGGGGCAGAACTACTTGGCAATTTGGAACCCAAAAGCAAAAAAGGGGTAAAGGGAAAATTAAAACGGGGCCGTTATTGTTTTTTCAATTGCCCCTTTAAAAGCCCCAAAGGGAAAATTATGTTTTGTTTCAAGCTTTTTAAAAGCGGTGAAGGTTTTGAGCAGAGATTCCCTGCATTCATTGCAGTGGAGCCATTGTATTCCCCAACATAACTTTTGGGCCTTAAAAAATTTTTTTAAATACCAGGGGGTTTTTTTTCTTTCGGGTCTGCATTTGGCAACAAATTAAATAAAAAAATCTATGTTCCTTGTTTCCCAATTTTTTAAAAGTAAATTTCCCAAATTTTCCTTTTTTCCTTTTTCCCTAAAACCGACCCCTTTCATGGTATTGACTGTAAAAAATTTGCTTTTGGCAAAAATAAAAAAAGCCAGTCTTTTGAAATAAACCCCTTTGTGATTTTCAGAACGTTTTTTTTAGCACAGTGAAAAAGCAGTGAATCTGACAAAATGCAAAAATACAAACAAAGGGGAAACATTATATTGTACATGTATTTATCGGGTCGCCAACGTTGTCAAGGGCAAACTGAAAGGAGATACACATACAAGCTTTAAAGATCCCTTTCATCCCCCCATCAGGCAAATTTCTGAAAAGTCAATCAGTTTTGGGGAAGGGGGTGCCGGGAGCCCCAGGGAGTTGTTCAGGGGGCCCAAACCAGGGGGAATTTAAATTTCCTTTGGGGCCAACCAGGGGAAATTTAAAATTTTTTGGAAACCCCAGTTGGGTTGTTTCTTGGGGCCCACCGTTGGATTTGATTCTTAGAGCCCTCCAGTGGAATTATTTCTTGGGGCCAACTAGGGGAAATTAAATTTCTTTGGGGCACCCCCCTTGGAGTTTTTTTTTGGGGGCCCCCATTGGTTTTGGGTTTCTTAACCCACCAGGGTTTAATTCTTGGGGGCCACCAGAAAAGATTATTCTGGAGGCCTACCAGTGGAGTTGATTCTTGGGGCCTAACAGTTGAGTTGATTCTTGTGAGCCAACAGTGGAGTTGATTCTTGGGGGCCACCAGTTAAATTAACTCTTGAGGCCCATCAGTAAACTTAATCCTTAAGGCCCACCTTTAGAGTCGATTCTTGGGGCCCACCAGTGGAAATAATTCTTGGGAAACACCAGTGGGGTTGATTCTTGGGGGCCACCAGTAAAGTTAATTATTGAGGCCTACCAAAGGAGTTGATTCTTGGGGCCTACCAGTGGAGCTGTTCCTGCTGTTCCTGCCTGCTCGACGGCCCGACTGGGTGGTGGTTGGCGACTGGGTGATGGTCCCTTCACTGGATAAGTGAAACACTAAACAAGACAAAGACAGACAAACACAATAAAGAAGTGTTGAGCGAAAATAGATAAAACTGGAGATAGCAAAAATGGTACAGAGGCGGGAGGCAAAAGACGGAGGTCAAGAAGGCGGGCAAAGAGGCCTATAATCCAAGCAGAATAATCCGTCAGAGAACGCCAGCTCAGTTTACAAGAGGAATGTCCCAAATAAAAAGTGGTCTTAAGAGATGTCAGAGCCTGGGTGATTGAATCAGCCCTTTGACTTCCAGACCACACAGAACACAAACTGGCAGGGAAGAAAAAGGAGTCAATCACCACTCAGTCTTAACTATCTGCAGACCAGCATTAGGGATAGCAGAAGCAACCAGACTGGTGTGGTGGAAAACCTGCCAATCACCCCAATTCAGCCTACTTGAAATAAAGCTCTCAATTCAGGCACCGATTCATGGCCAAAAGTGCAGTCACTGCCGCACACCATGGGCAAAGGACAGGCATTACAAAGACCTAGGCTAATGCTTCCAGCATACTAATTCACTATGCCTCTCGCTGTAACAGGTGTGTCATAATACGTTTGGGATCACTCCTATTTACTTCCTTTAATGCACATCATTTTAATTTAGATAAAACCGTCGCTGCATTTCATAGAAGTGACGTGCAACAGCATTTTCTCCAAAATTCTTTTGTATAGACCTGTCTTTCGTCTCAGCAGGTGGGAGAAGAAAATGCTGTTGCACATCATTTCTATGAAATGCACAGTTTATCTAAAATTTTAATATGACAGCTCCCTTTACATATTGTTCCACCCCAGGGTATTACTTCATATTACACCCGGTGTACCCCCCAAATACAAAAGGGAATGGGTTTCAATAGAAGACAAAGGGGTTTTTAATCACATTAAAATATTTCCTTATTATTGATTTACATTAAAAACAATATAAATAATCAGTAAACAAAAAAAACCACTATACATCGGCAGAGTGAGAGATGTCTGATCAACTTTGTATCCATAGGATTAGGGCTAATAGCCCCCCCTACATATCTATATATCTGCCTAGGCACCTTGAATGCAATGAATGCTCCCAGTTTTAATCTCTGCTGGTGTATAATGGGGTTTTATTTACTGAATATATATAGTGGGTTTATATTTATACTGATAATAAGGAAACATTTATGTTATTACATTCCCCTTGACCTCTATTGAATCTCCATTCCCCTTTTTTTTGAGGTTAAGGTTGGCAACATCTCCCACGTGGCCCCAATGTTTAATACCTACAGTGGGCCTTGATTTCAGGCTTTTAACTGTCACTGGGCATATGAGTCCTGGCCCAGCATTCTTGTACCTACAGCTCTATAGAATAAAAGTTCATATACTGACCACTTTTTTTTGAAAGCCCTAATACGTGCTAATAACACCAAAATGCACAAAAAAGTGCAACAACAGTCCCACACAAAAACGTGCTTTGGGGATACGGTCTATCGCAGGCCCATACTTAAAGTAATGGGTCCCCACAAACCTGGAACGAAAAGGGCTTCCCTCCCGGGAACAGAGGTACCTGCACGAGGATACAAGAAATTACCCCAAAACTACCGAAGCAGAAGGAGATCTCAATGCTCCCTCACCGAGCCAAAGCCATCCGCATGAGGTCACAATGGGTGGGCTCCACCACCGAAGTGGATAGACCCCAAATACTTGCACTTGGCATCAAAAAACTTCAACCAAAGTGCCATGTAGGTTGCCAAATCTGTAGATGCCGGGGGTTTTGGGCAGGGGAGAAAGGAAGCAGAAGCCACACATTCTCCCCCTAGCCTCAGAAGGATCCCAAAAGGGAACCGCATCCTTCGATCCTACAAAAAAAAACATGACACAAGTGAACACACAGTGACGTGAATTAAAAATAAATAACTTAGGGGATGTGCACAGGGGTACTGCCCAGACATCCAGCCGGAAATTATAAAAATTTCCAGCCAGAGGGCCGGGGAATAAGGACATGTGCCGAGAGAAAGTGAAAGTTAAAGTGCGGGCAAATGTGCCTCACTCAAGTGGGGTCCCACACCCAGTGAGTTCAGGCACTCCAGGGTCGTCATTCCTGGGGCACTTTGCACTTAGGGCTTCAAAATCCCCTCGAACTTTCATGACTTCGATCCTTTGGGGGGGGAGCCACCTTCGAACTACTTCTCCATTAAGTAGCCGGTACACTCCGATTACTTTAAAACCTCCAGTGTGTTCTCCTTTCAGGGCACAGTCCCCCCCTAGCGATGCTAGCCTCACCGCCAAGAGGACTGATAACAATAGATACTTCACTTGATCTTAGCCAAAAGGCCGAGAAGCGACCACTGCAGAAGTACAGATTTGTATGGCTCATTAACCTGTAACTTACAATTACATTTTTTTTAAAGTTTATGGTAAAAACTAACCTGATTCTTCTTACAGCGGATATTTTGCTATTATTGAATCCAGTCTAGACAATCCTTGTTTAGTTTCTTCTAAGTTTTTTTTTCTTGGAAATTTCAGTAGCTAAATACTAATGCACTGCTGTTATAACATGATAGTAGTCTGAGATATCTCAGACAATATCTGAAAACTGATGTACTTCTGTTATAATATATTATTGGTCTGAGACATTTCAGACAATAGAGGAAGATGTGCTTCTGTTATAATGTAATTCTAAAACTGTAAATATTTGTGTATAAGCAACAATCCTCCAATACTAGTGTTGAGCGATTGCGTTGGCTATCGAGATCGATCGATAGTCGATAGTCGGCCGTATCGATAAGGTTTTTCGATAGTGAGCATCGATTATGCGTATGAACCATTAAAGTCTAAAGGGAGAGCAACAACACCTTCATTATTACACCCAAACAAGGATGGAGAAGCGAAATTAACATCCACAACAGTCAAATGGATACGTGCTACATCTTAGGCAACACACTTAGTTATAAAAGTCCAGAAAAAAAGTCCAGTCCCTTTACTATCCCTGTCTTGTTACCACAGCCTGACCCTTAAACCTGCATCACCCACAAATTTAAAAAATGCCAGAAGGCAGTATGATTTGAACCATCATTTACTTGAACTGGGCAGAAAATCCCTGCCCGGAAAAGCAGC
>JAODAL010027589.1:0-54678 GCA_025379985.1 Phyllomedusa bahiana | reverse complement strand
ACGGTGACCCACAGTTTCCATGGTCTAGCACAGGACCAGTTTTGTACTCAGATACCTTGGTAAGGTTTTCATTGAGCACATAGATTTTATTGACTGCTCCCACATATACATAGCCTTTGTGTTGGAGAAAATTTTGGATTGGTGTATCAGTGGTAAAGGACTTAAAGTTGTATTTTAGATCCAGATTCATCTCTGACATTTGAGCTGCATCCTCACATTGCTCCAGGCTATTTTGCAGTAATCCAAAGATGATTATTAGTACTGAGGTAGCAGGGACATTTCTTATCATCTTGAAGCTAATTACCTGCAAAAAGAAGAGCGACAACTAAATAAGAGGTAAACAACAAAAACCATGAGCAAATGTCTAGATAGCACAAAGAGGACAAGTAATTCAGCCACTGTGAAAATAGGTATCCTTGATTTTTTAGTACAGTAATATACTTGGCCTTCACCCAATATTAAACAATAATAGCTTGTGTCTCATGTGGTTTAAAATCTAATTTTATCCCTGCATTGATTAGGTTTACAGAGCTCACACTTTTCTTTCATCCTAAATTACAATAGTGTGGTTTGATGTGGCTCAGACTGATGACCAATGTGACATTTCATACTCTATAAGAATCCGAGCTGTGGCTTCACACAAGTGTGAGTGCCGCAAACATAATCTGAGTCATACATCATGTTGTTCTAGTGATACTACATTACAGTCCTTGAGTAAAAATTAATCACACTATGGAAGAGGAAAGTCAGATGTTGTTTGTAAGAACAATTGTGAAGAAAAACACATATTCATTTCTCTATGATCCACCCCCATCCTTCCACTGAAAATAACCTAGACAGTATAATGGTTAGGAGAAAACAGTAGCTTAATACAGCAGGTCAAGAAGGGTCATTCAGTTACCTCATGTCTTTAGCAAAGGATTTTTTTCAGAATAAGTAAAAATAAAATATAAAATATATTTCTTTTTTTCTAAATAAATTTCATGATTTTAAAATTTTTATGAGGTTATATTTATGGTTGTTTTGACAGTATATGATTTGTTTGGATTGAATGCGATAAAAAAAACAGTAAAAGTAACATGGAGAAGGACTTGGGAATCCTGGTGGACAGTAAACTTAACTGTAGCTGATAGTGTCAGGCAGCAGCTGCCAAGGCAAATAGGATCATGGGTTGTATTAAAAGGGGCATAGATGCACATGATGGGAACATTATTCTCCCACTATACAAGTCACTGGTTAGACCACACATGGAATATTGTGTACAGTTTTGGGCACCAGTGCACAGGAAAAGACATTGTAGAGCTTGAACAGGTACAAAGGCGGGCAACAAAAATAATAAAAGGACCGGGTGGACTGCAATAATCAAAAAGATTATCAAGGTTAGGATTATTTAATTTAGAGAAAAGACGACTTTGGGTGGACATAATGAATATGTTTAAATATATTAAGGGCCAATATAGAGATATCACTAAAGATTTATTAATACCCAGGACTGTATCTAGAACAAGCTCGCCTCCTCTACGTCTTAAGGAATGAAAGTATCTACATAGACATAGAAAGAGATTCTTTACTGTCAGAGCAGTGAGACTGTGGAACTCTCTGCCTGATGAACTTGTCATGGTGAATTAAATAACAGAATTCAAGATGTGTCTGGATGCATTTCTAGAAGTTAAACATTTAACAAGTTATAGTGACTAGGATTCTGGAGAAGAGTCTGGATACATTTCTAGATGTAATAATATAACAAGTTATAGTGACCAGGATTCTGGAGAGGTGTCTGGATACATTTCTAGATGTAATATAACAAGTTCTAGTGACCAGGATTCTGGAGAAGGGTCTGGATAAATTTCTAGATGTAATAATATAACAAGTTATAGTGTCTAGGATTCTGAAGAAGGTCTGGATACATTTCTAGATGTAATATAACAAGTTATAGTGACCAGGATTCTGGAGGGGGGTCGTTGATTCAGGGATTTATTCCGATTGCCAGATTGAAGTCAGAAAGGAATTTTTTCCCTAACATGAGAACAATTGGCTTCCCCCTCATGGGGGTTTTTGCCTTTCTCTGGATCAACACTTTAACACTTTAGCAACACTTTAGCACAATGGGTTGAACTGGATGGACATATGTCTTTTTTCAGCCTGACAAACTATGTAACTATGTAACTTGTCTATGGGCTGTGTCTGGAATGGCACCTCAGTCCTTTCAACCTCTTTAAATGAGTATTTCTATTATGAAAGTGATGGCATGTCATGAGGATATGGCCTAACTTTCTGATCAATAAGGGTGTGATTGTCAGGACACCCCTATGGTCCTGGTAGTGTTGCAAGTCAACTTCAACCCAAATTTCAGTCATTCGAATTGGGTCGGCCTGAATTATATTTGGGCGAAAATCAGCAAAACATTGACCTTACCCTAACTCCAACCTTACCCATAGGGATCATCTGGACAACTCCAGCATTAGGGTTAGTCCTAACCATAACCAAGGACTATCCCTAACCCTGCAGTTGTGCAATTTGTTGCCCCAGATGTGAGATGGTGTTTCTACACAACATGGGGGCATTTGGCTGCTTCTGGTTCCTTCTAGAGGCCAGAAAACACTTGCAGAATGTTTCCCCTACAGACTTTAATAGGATTTAGGCTTGGGACATTCTGAACCTGAATACTGTGACAAATTCAGCCAAACTGCTCTCTAAGAAAACAGAAAGGTATTCGACCAACACGAATCCTGAGAATGAGGGGTTCACACTGCTGATTTAATTGCTTGACCCAGTCCCAGTTTTTAACTGTACAGCAGAATTTAACCACCTACTGTGCAGAGAACTGCAACACATCACTGTTACCCTGTTGCTCTTTCATGCTCAAGATCATCTCAGCAGCCAGAACTCCAGTTACCATAAAATGATGGTTTAACCTAGCTTTACCCTTAACTTTAGTTAGCTAATAACACTATATTGAAGCAATGATTTATTAACACTGAACTAATCTTGCAGCAGTAAAATAACTGTCGTACTAGGAGAGTCTTGATAAAACAGCAGCTTTCTAATCCTTGCCAACCCCCTATGAATCCATCACATGTTAACAAGCTGTTTTATGACCGACCATTGTCTACGTGTGATTCACAGACGCAAAGCTGTATGGGCTAAGAAATGTGAAATTCTTCCCAGTCCAGCATTTGATTTTTGGAATTCTTTTTATTTGATTTGTTCCAATAACGCCACTATCTAATGATATTGCTATTCAAACAATTCCATGCTTAGGTTACCTAAATTGCCTTCCATGTGCCATTGTAATGCAGTCTTTTCTATGTACATTTGAGGTTAAAATTAGCAATGGGTTAAAAAAGTGAAGTACTGCCTTTTCTATACACTTCTCACCTTTATCATCACTTTCTGACATGGGTTTTAAAAATTGTATGCAAAAACTGTATAAACACAGCATGAGAAAATCACTCATATTAAGATGTTATGGTCATGCCAAGGTTTATTGTCAAATTGTTGCAAAACAATTGCATTTTCCCCACATTTTTGAAGTAATTGTGTCAGAAAGATTGTTACATCTTAATCTGAAAAAACAGATGGCCTCAAAACCTATATATGGCACAGCCTATTTACTGGTATTATCGTGACAACTTATCCAAAATTTAACAAAGAAAAGCTACAAAAAGTTGTCTACTTATCTATAAAAACTAACATTTATTAATATTACGCTAAAATATACCACAAGATAAAACTTAAATATATCTAATTACTAAGCCTACCTATACAGACGCGGAGCGACTGTCCCGATAAGGACGACCCCGCCAAGATCCTAGCAAGATACACTAACCAAAATAATATCTAAATCTACTATAGTGTACTAAATATCCCAAAGTGTCAACAAAGAAATATTAATTAATACCTAAATACCTATACAAAGATATCTCAAAATACTAATGCACTATCAAAGTCCCAGTAAAGTACCTCAAAACAATTTGTCAGGGTATATATTGTCCCAGTCTATGTCCTACGTGTTTCCCCCCTGCTAAATATGAATAGGGTTCATCAGGGATTTATCATTGGACAAAACAACCTTCTTCAAAAATGTATTCGTTCAGAGATCCTTCTTATACATTAAGGTGTACTTAGATACATCATATTTAAGATAAATACTAATAAGGTAGGCATAACCAATTTATAGCCAATATGGGAGGAGTCTCATCAATAATCTATGATGTTTATTTGTTGATAAATATGTATACCATGCTATATGTATCATACTCACAAACCCGTTCACATAGTGCCGCCAAAGTTCGATATTCTAGATAAAACAATACAAATATTCTAATTATCCATTTACAGGCAATATCCTAATTTTCCTTGGTGCAGCATAAATTTCTTCACATACTCATACCTGGCGGCAATGTAATGGATATCAAATTCCCAGGATATTATACAATATCAAAATAGATGCTACCATGGTAGATGTGACCAATTTGTAGCCAACCTGGGAGGTATCTTGTCAATGTTAGATGATACTATTTGTCTGTCAAGATATGTACTATATCACATATCATACTCACAGACCCACTCACATGTCGCTGCCGCCGATATTCGATGTTCTAAACAAAACAATATAGAGTATTTCAATCACTAGGTTGTCCATAACATCATAATTTATTCCCCTAAAAACAATATCAACGTAACCATATTCATACCTAACGGCAGTATCATGGATGCCAGATTCCCGGGTTTGTTTGATAGAACAAATTATCTCCCATTCCTCATGGTGCAATGGTTACCATAAGAAAGACCAATCTCACAGTGGTGGGCGGTTTATATACAAATCACAAGTTTCATTTGCATGTGAGCCAATTGGATTAGTTCACCCGTCTAGCAACCAATCACTCCTTGCTCGTTAGTAACTCACCTCCGTTGTATACCGCCTCTAACTTTGGCTATAATTTGGTTATGCCTACCTTATTAGTATTTTTCTTAAATATGATGCATCTAAGTACACCTTAATGTATATGAAGGATCTCTGAACGAATACATTTTTGAAGAAGGTTGTTTTGTCCAATGATAAGTCCCTGATGAACCCTATTCATATTTAGCAGGGGGGAAACGCGTAGGACATAGACTGGGACAATATATATCCTGACAAATTGCTTTGAGGTACTTTACTGGGACCTTGATAGTGCATCGGTATTTTGAGATATCTTTGTATAGGTATTTAGGTATTAATCAATATTTCTTTGTTGACACTTTGGGGTATTTAGTACACTATAGTAGATTTAGATATTATTTTGGTTAGTGTATCTTGCTAGGATCTTGGCAGGGTCGTCCTGATCGGGACGGTCGCTCCGCGTCTGTATAGGTAGGCTTAGTATTTAGATATATGTAAGTTTTATCTCGTGGTATATTTTAGCGTAATATTAATAAAGGTTAGTTTTTATAGATAAGTAGACAACTTTTTGTAAATTTACATCTGAATCTGAATATAACGTATGGGAGCCCATGGAAATGACAATGTCAGCAATGATCAATCAAAATAACAGACTAAATACAGTATATAATATAGAATATTAGATATTAATATAGGAACTTAGTTTGTAAGGATGAATATAGACAAAAGTTTGTTTTAACCTAATAATTTACAATGTTGATCCAAAGCATGATAAGAACTCCAATCGGGCAAAAGGCAATTTAAATAATTTTATGGAAAAAAATTCTTGCTGATTCTACATATGCCAATCCGCATACACCCTTGAATTAGTGATCCACCTCAAGTTATCCAGTTACTATATTTTGTAATATTGCTACACTCAAAAAAGAAACAACAAAAAACAGTTTTTTAATCTTTCAGGGTAATGTAGTCCATCCATTTCACTTTTTACTTTGATTGCCCTCCTTCGAACCTGCTCAAGCTCTACTATGTCTTTCATGTGTACTTGTGTCATATATAGCACAGAACCTTTGTTGTGTGGTCCAAATAGTGATATCTAAATTGGCAGAACTATGGGGCAAATTTATTAATACTTTTAATTACTTAGGGAGACATGTATGGAACTAGTTATATAGCAAAAAAAATTAATATAGCAAAAAAATTTTTGTAGCACCACCGGAATTAATAGGCTCAGATGTGAGCTGAAACGTTGCACCATTGGGAATAAAAGACCGTTTATATTGAAGTGCTGTCTCTACGTTTGCTATGTATGGAATTAGTGGCATTGAAGTGCATTTTTGCATCTATTTTTCAGTGCGCCTGAATGTATGAAAGTGTTATTTGTGTGTTCATAAATGGTGTGTAAAGTTCATCGTGCCTCGTCTATGTGTTAGGCGCATTACAGAACTTAGGCACCGTAGTAATGCTCCAAACATGTATTAAGGTTATAGACAGGCTGGAAATAAAAGAAAAGTCATTAGAATAGCATGTCAGTGAATAGAAACTATGGGACTGATCCTGCTTGGTGAACCACAGGTCCCAGCAAGACCTGTGGTGTGCTGGCTCTTGCTCCATGTAGAATAAAGGGTGAGATCAGCAAAAATACATTTCAAATTTAATGTACTAAAAATTAAAAATGTAAAACTCTGAACAACATCCTCAGTGGGTTATTTAATGTAAAATTAGTTTTAGATTCTATTTATTTTAAATACATTTTATAGGAGATATTTTTATATTTTTGGGATATATATTTTTATATTAATTTTATATGATACAAATTTTGATCAAATATAAATAATTTAATTTTATATAGTTTGATAATAATCAGAAATTACTTTTTATGATTGTACTGGTATATGTAGAGAAATACTGGACATTTTTTTTCCTAACAGCAAATCTAGCTCCACTTTGACTCCTCAGGCTCAGGCAGAGCACATTGAAATAGGTCTGTCTGTTCGAGCAGTAAGGGCCCGTCTACACGGCACCGGATAAATACCGGTCGGTTTATCCGACTGGTATTTGTATGGATTGTGTGCCGTCCCCAGGGCCGCGGGGGGACGGCTTTTTTCCGCGATTAGCGGAGAAAAGCCCTCCCCCTTCACATTGACTTGTTCATATTCCGTCCGAAAACCGAAAATGTTTTTGGGGACTGCTGTGCGGGTTTGCCATAGAGCCCCGTGTGTTAGTTTGCATCCGGTTTTTCAGACGGTTTGCAGATTAGCATAGTTAAGGGGACACAACCATCATTTTTTTTCTATTTACATATTGTCAAGCAATATGCAACTATTATATAGATTTTTTTCTTTTTAACTGGGTGTTTTTTTTATATAATTTTTTTAAAGTTTCTCTATGTACACTACTCTCTCTGACTTCCCTTCTGTGTGCTCTATTAGCATAGCAGTCAGAGGCTTGCTTGATGGTCCTTATTTCTAGTTAGCTCTGGTCTGAGAAGTGTAAATATTATCAGCAATAACCTGATAAGGCTATGTTTACATGGGTTAAAATGGGGTGCATTTCGGTCCGTATTTCGCCCCATACTGCGCTCAAATACGAGCTTAATGCGCCTAAGTCATTACAGTAGTCCACAGTTCTCATAGAGAACTATGGATTACGTCTCCTCTCCCCGCTCGAACAATACACTGCGGGGGGAGATAAGTGACAGGTCATTTATTCACGGCGTTTACGCGCCGTGAGTAATGCATGTCTATGGGGATGCGCGAGCTCCCGAACACACGGCGTAATTTCTGGGCATAATTACGCCCCGCAATTAATCCATGTGAACATAGCCTAAGTGATAACACCCCCACCCACCTACATCCCCAGTGCAGACAAAGATCAGCCTATTTTCCTTTTATGCATTGCATGTGATCTAGTATAATCTTATCTAACCCTGTGGATAGAGAAATAGAGCAATCATTATGTCATTACCTACTATTTGTAATGAGACTGTGTAGATAAGTAGCATCTGAAGTAAAGTGAGATTAGTCTGCTCTGCCAAACAAAAGTTCTTTCCCAGCTAAAGGACAATATTTTATATGCAAATATTGCATAGGACTGGTGAAATAAAAAGAAATATTGTAAAATATTAAAAAAAATTTTTTACAGGAATATTGGTTTCAATAAAAATACTCCTTTTTGATGGAAGTGTCCCTCTAATCTACCCCTATGTTTTCTGTTTCTACGTGTGAATTTTGTTACCATGTGGCCACAATGTGATTTGAAATAATAGGCATTTATTTAAGAGCAGTCTTTGCTGTGCCCTTCATGTAACCTTATCAGTAATGCGACCATATCATAAAGCTAACAGTAGTGTGTTCTCTGCAAGTGATTGATGATATCAGTATTTACTACAAGTGACTACTGATACATGCTGGCTAACACTCATTCTTGGCATGTGGAGTCCAGGTGTAAGTTGTATGCAGACTCTCACCAGAAATGTGTTTTTCTAAACTATCACAAGTCATTCCAGTAACATCATTTATTCATTATGGGAAAATGTGTTATACCTTTTGACTGAAACATTGACACGTTGAAATAATATTCTTGTAGTTTTGCACAGGACTTGGTATATTTTATGCGTGTCTTATTTGCTGACATTGAAAGGTAAGAAGTTATGTTTTCTGTCCCTTTGACAAACAAGTCCTGGGGCTACAAGGTCTGTGGTTCTGATGTAGCTAAATACATTGAAACCTAAACCTGAAGATAATAGTGTCATTTTCCTCCCAGGGCCATACAAAATGCACTGCACAGAATTTAAAAGAATATCTGTCTCTTTGATGATGTGCACAAATTTCTCATTATTTTTGTCCTCCTGAACTTTCCCAGGACAAGCTAAAAAATTGGATTCCTTGTGAAACTGATCTATTCTGAACAGGTGTTTCATAGTCCCAGTAAATCAAGATATTTCTTCTCATTACCTTTCAAGCCTGGTTATAGTTTATAAGGAGTAGAAAGATGTAGAGCAATAGGGTTACAGGTCACAAATACATCAATGGAAGAGAGTGTCTGTCATCCAGGGCAGAAAAAGGAGCTGGGACATCCCAACCTATTTCAACTCTAGTTTAACATGTGAATACATTATGTTAGATGCATGCATTCTCAAGGAACTTGGCACTGAAGTACTACAGCCAATCTTTGCATGTGTGAGACACATTATTATTTAAAGTGACAACCTATTATGAATTTAATACGAAACCCACAGGATGTGTATGAGGTTGTCTGAATTGTACCCACGATTCTATTAATAACTGTACATTCAGTAGTAGAACTCCACAGTACTGGTGACACCAGATTAATAATGAACTGTTTCTCAGCTGTACCAGACTGTACTCAGGGTTTGCTCATCACATTTATAATAAAGGGGTGTTCCCATCATGCACTTTGATAGAATATCGATAAGATATGCCATTAACATCTAATAGACTCACACCTATCTCCGGAGTAGGACTCTGATATTGTTGACTCAGAATAAAGAACTGGTCACAATTGCACACAACTCTCCAGTCTGTTTTATGGGAGTTCCAAGCACAGCAGAACACACTACTCACATGTACTCTGAACTCCCATAGAACAGAATGGAGAGTTGTGCACAAGTGCGATGAGCACTCTGTTGGAAGCTGACACTTTCAGGGCCTTGTTCCAGAGATAGGTTTGGGTACCAAAGGTGGGATCCACCCCTCCCCTGTTCCCCGAAAATAAGACAGTGTCTTATATTAATTTTTGCTCCTAAAGACGAGCTAAGACTTCTTTTTAGGGGATGTCTTATTTTTCTATGAACAATAATTCACATTTATTGTTGAACAAAACATCAACATGTATTAATATACTGTAGTGATTTCATCACAAACATCAGCATAAGCAGCCAAACTCTGAATTACATAACTAAAAATGCACTAGGTCTTATTTTCGGGGGTGTCTTATTTTCGGGGAAACAGGGTATTGTACTTTGATGGCATAACATATCTATCTAACTACCAGTCTGTCTCATATCTATCTATCTATCTATCTATCTATCTATCTATCTATCTATCTATCTATCTATCTATCTATCTATCTATCTATCTATCTATCTATTCTTTCACAGGATCTTTGGCTCAGAGCATAGACAATAATATATTTAATATTAAAGGGTTTTTCATCATGCTGTTTCATAGAACCTGCTCTTCAAAGCCAGCTTCAGACTCCCATTTCTTGTTCAGTATTTGGATGGCTCTACAGCAGAGATTGGCATATCAGCCCTGCTACACCTAGTTGAGCATGTGAGATATGTGTGATGGAGGGGTTTTAAAAGCAAGGGACAGAGCTCTAAAGCCCATAGCAATACAGAAAAGCTGAGCTATGATTGCTCACTGGTAGATAGTTTTCATAAATAACGCCCATAGAGCCTATTACTAATATCATGAGCCAACAGTGGAAAAGGAATACTGAATTCACTTGGAGGTTCCACACTGACCCTGTTGGCCTAGCCTTGCATTATTGAGCCAGTGAGGGTCACGTCTGCTTTCCTGTTATTTTGGCAGAACTTAATCCTTTTTCATACATCCTTATCAACATCTACTGTATGTCTTGGTCTTGATAAGGATGTATGGATAAAGCTATCACTTAATCCACATATCAAATCCATAAAAACAAAAGCCCCCCAAAAATGATGAAGATGTATTTTTTCAGCCATTCCATAAAGAATTTTTCTTAGGGAGGGGGGAAGGAAGGAAGGGCGAGAAGGGGAGGAAGGCAAGGAAGGGAGGAAGGAAGGAAGGAAAAGGAGGTAAGGAAGGAAGGAAGGAAGGATCACTGTGATGGTGTATTAATCTTAAAAGTGTACTGTATGAAAATGTTTAGGAAGGAAGGTGGGTACACCCAGGGGCGCCATCTGAAATTTTAGGGCCCCAGACAGCTGAAGCGTCTGAGCCCCCCCCCTCCCCCCCATCAACCCCACCCGACCCTCTCACCAGTCGCCCAACCCCAGACAAAAAAATGCAATTGCACCATTGTTTTTGGATTTTACAGTTTATCAATATTGTGCGGGTCAGTAGGTATACAAGGGCCAGCAAACACCGCCACATTATCACCACGTGTCAGCACTACTATGTTACTGACCAAACCAGTATATGCAGACCCATATTAGAAATAACAACAATATACTAAGACCATATAATACCGCCACATACCATACCATAAAAATACTGTATAACGCCATACTATTACTGAGTGTAATTAATTACAATAAGAACGATATTACTGCCAAACAGTGAACATATAGTGTTAGATACAGGTGTACATAGGTGCTGCACACACAGAGCAGTTAAATTTATGTATGTGACCCCCCTCAAATGTACAGCGCCATGGAATCAATGGCGCTTTAAAATAAATGTTAATAATAATAATAATAATTTAGTGACTCACAGGAGACGTCTTTTCTGATCGGAGTCGTTCACTTTACCTTTTTCTTCTCCATACGGCCCAGACGGCCCACATGACTGCACCAGGCGGCGACTCGTCTATGCAGAAATTAAGTCCCCATAAGTTGGGACCCACACGGATGAGAGGACGGGGGGAACTTAAATGGAGCCCCACCCAGCAGGAGGGGAAGAACTTGAGTGGGGTTCCACACAGCTGGGGCCCGGAGGGGAGGGACGCTGGGGCAGGGGGGCATCAGAGGGGCCACAGGGGCTTCATTGTGGCAGGGGGGAATGCAGAGGTGCTCCAGGGGCTTCAGTGTGGCAGAGGGGGCCCCAGGGGCTTTGATGCAGCGGTGGGAGGCTCAGTGGGGCCCCAGGGGCTTTGATGCAGCGGTGGGAGGCTCAGTGGGGCCCCAGGGGCTTTGATGCAGCGGTGGGAGGCTCAGTGGGGCCCCAGGGGCTTTGGTGCAGCGGTGGGAGGCTCAGTGGGGCCCCAGGGGCTTTGATGCTGCGGTGGGAGGCTCAGTGGGGCCCCAGGGGCTTTGATGCAGCGGTGGGCGGCTCAGTGGGGCCCCAGGGGCTTTGGTGCAGCGGTGGGAGGCTCAGTGGGGCCCCAGGGGCTTTGATGCTGCGGTGGGCGGCTCAGTGGGGCCCCAGGGGCTTTGATGCTGCGGTGGGCGGCTCAGTGGGGCCCCAGGGGCTTTGGTGCAGTGTGTGTGTGCAGGGGGGGGTTTGGTGGGGAGCCCACAGTATCATACAATTTGGGGGGATGGAAGCTGTGCTCCGAGTCCCTGCAGCGTCTGTCACTTACTTCTCCTGCAGTCTGTGAACGGAGTCAGCCCCTCCCTCTCCCTCTGCCTGTGGGCGGGGCTTTGGTGATTCAAATGATCAGGCGTCCCGCCCACAGGCAGAGAGAGAGCGGGAGGGGCCGACTCCGTTCACAGACTGCAGGAGAAGTAAGTGACAGACGCTGCAGGGACTCGGAGCACGGCCGCCCCCTCTCCTCACACTCTGAGCCGCACGGGCCCTGCGGCCGGTCAGCAGTGCCGCGGGGCCCGCTCAGGCTGGCTATTTTGTGAAACGAGGGCCTGCTTGCTGCGGGCCCCCTTGTTTCACCGGGCCCCATACACCTGTAGCCCCTGTACCTCCTGTATGGCGGGCCTGGGTACACCAGGGGGTAATGAAGGCCCTGTACTCAGCAGTTACCTATTGTTTTCTTAAAGGGGTTGTCTCGCTACAAAGAATAGCTTTCAAATTGTAGGGAACACAAAATAAAGACATTTTCGAAATATATTGCTTTGTTCATCTTTTTTCCTTAAGGAGATACAAGTGAATTTATGACCTCCCTGGCTATTTCAGTTCCCTCAGTAACCTACCTGTGTATATCTCTCCCCCCTGCTGTTTGTTCTATGTGATAGCAGTGAGTGAAGTCATCACACAGGTCGCGGCAGCCTCTGCTGCTGGGCAGTAAAAAGCTTGTTTAATCTAAAAAAAACAGCACTGTAATTAGGGCTTTTGTTTGAGGGATCAGAAAAAGCCTTCTGTTAGTAGTTTCAGAAGCTTCTGAGCTAATCTGATCTAATTAGCAACTGAAAACACAGAGTTGAATACAAGCACAGAGCTATATGCAAATTAGTCAGTCTGAACCAGGAAGTGAGTATTTCATTCATGCATCCTATGAAACTCTGTAGGGAGACAACTCCTTTAAACAGAAAAAGGGAAAAAGCCACTGGCAAATCGATTTGGTGGTGGTTACATCCTCCTGAAACAAGTGGTTGAACATGTTTAAATCTAAATGCCTGATCCTTCTTTCCTCTGTCATCTGCCATTTGGGGAGAATCATGCACATTAAATATTTGGCCAATTATTCTCAAATTGACAGGTTTGGCCAACATTTATTTTATGTTCATGCCCAGCTTAATATGCACATTTACATATGTGTGTAGACCAACTCTGTGTAATCTAGGGAAAAATAGAGTGCCCCCCATATTTTGAGAGATGGGTCATGACATGTGCATAGACATTACTACAGTCTGAAAATATTGAACACTCTGTAATAAAGCTGCTCATTTCTTGCAGAAATTATTTGAATATTTAGAAATTAAATCATACAAATATGTTTGTTTAATGATTAAGCTGGCAAATATTATGTGTATTAAATGATTTCTCCCGGCTTCAAAGCAGTCTTTCTACCTGTGCTATATGCCAAGCTTTGTACTTTTATTGCTTTCACACTAACCAGTTTTAACGTCAGTTGTGTTCCATATTTGCTATCCAAAGTTCCTGTTACTGGATGTTTACTTAGCAGACTACTGTTTAGATAGAAGTTACCTTGTAGGGAACGCAGAGATTAAAGGGGAATTGTCAACAAAGTTTTTTTCTTTGAAATGTTTCTGTATTTCTCAGCACATTATGGAAACTATTACTATTATCTTTAGCTGTAAGTTCCGAATGCCATTGGTTTGCTTCAGGTATGTATTGTAGATCTAAATAAACTCCTCCGTTTGCTAAATTAATACTGCAAGTTTAAGTATATTAAAAGTTTAATAGTAAAAAGTAGTTGCTGATATTGTTTATAAACAGGATTTTTAAAGAAATTAGGTATATACAGTATCTCACAAAAGTGAGTACACCCCTCACATTTTTGTAAATTTTGTATTTTGTCTTTTCATGGGACAACACTGAAGATATTACACTTTGACACAATGTAGTCAGTGTACAGCTTGGATAACAGTGTAAATGTGGTGTGCCCTCTAAATAACTCAACACACAGCCATCAATGCATACACCTCTGACAACAAAAATGAGTGCACCCCTACGTGAAAATGGACAAATTGTGTACAAAAGTGTCAATATTTTGTGTGGCTTTCATTATTTTCCAGCACTGCCTTAAAGGAGTTGTCTCATTACGAGCTTTCAGCCTGTCAGTGTCCCTGGTAAGTTGAACTGAGGGGCGTGCTTCTTGGTCTGTCTGTTCTGCTCCCTCTCCCCCCTCCCATCAACACACAGGCAGATACGTAACTTATATACAGGGGGGGAGGGGGTTTGCTCTCAGAGTTCACCCTGCGTGTGCCTGCCTAGGTCTGTTACAGGAGAGGGCTGATCTAGGAGTGTAGAGAGGAATATGAAGCTGTGTGCTAATAGAGCAGAGGGGATGCATGTGTTCCTATATCCCCTGCTTAGCTTACAAGTCTCCACATCTCCAGCAACAACAAGGGCATGTGTACTATACTCAGGATGTCTCACTAATACAGGAGAACATAAAGTATTCACATGCCCACTGTTCTGTATAATATTAGTATAGTCACAGTTCCTAAGACATATCATGATTATAGTAACAGACAGGGTCACTGCTGTCACATCTATCTGTGTAGAGAGCAGGAGGAAGCAGGCACACACAGGGTTAATCCAAGCAGCATGGAAGCATTCTGTGCGGGAGGGGCTCTCTGCTCCGACCTGTCTTCAAAGGTGATGAGTCATTCAGACCTGACAGCCAGTAAGATAAGGATCAACAGGTCGGCTACTATAGAGATCTGAGAAGCTGATGTAGTAATACTAACAGGGCTAGCTCAAAATCAGTAGGACATTTGTAATGAACATATATTGCAAAGCTGCTTGTTTTTTAAAGATCTTTAAATTAAAACCCAATCATTGTAGCGAGACAACCCCTTTAACTGTCTAGGGCATGGAGTTTACTAGAACTTCACAGGTTGCAGCCACTGGAATCCTCTTCCACTCCTCCATAACAACATAATTGGAGCTGGTGGATGTTAGAGACCTTGTGCTCCTCCACCTTCCATTTGAGGATGCCCCACAGATGCTCAATAGGGGTTAGGTCAGGAGACATGCTTGGCCAATCCAGCATTATTTACACTCATTTACTTCAGCAGTGGTCATCATGGAGATATGTTTGGGGTAATTATCATATTGGAATACTGACCTTCAGCCCAGTTTCCAAATGGAGGGTTTCATGCTCTGCTTCATTGTGTCACATTACATGTTGGTATTCATGGTTCCCTCAATGAACTGTAGCTCCCCAGAGCCAGCAGCACGCATGCAGCCCAAAACCATTACACACCAACCACTATGCTTGACTGTAAACAAAACACACTTGTCTTTGTACTCCTCACCTAGTTGATGCCACACACGCATGACAACATCTGAACCAAGTAAATTATCTTATCAGAACACAAACTATGGTTCCAGTAATCCATGTCCTTAGTCTGCTTGTCTTCACCATCCTGTATGCTGGCTTCTTTCTGGGATGACAGCCATACAGACCAATTTGATGCAGTGTGTGGCGTATGGTTTGAGCACTGGCCGGCTGACTCCCCATCCTTTAACATTTGTTTTGAAAAGACAATCTCTGGATATGATGCTGAACATGCACGTACTTCTTTGGTCGACTATGGTGAGGTCTGTTCTGAATGGAACCTTTCTTGTTAAACACTGTATGGTCTTGGCCATCATGCTGCAGCTCAGTTTCAGGGTCTCAGAAATATTCTAATACCCTAAGCCATCTTTATGAAGAGCATCAATTCTTTTTTTCAGACCCTCAGAGAGTGCTTTGCCATGAGGTGCCATGTTGGACTTCCAGTAATCAGAACGAGAGAGTGTGAGAGTGATAACACCAGAGTTAACACACCTGCTCCCCATTCACACCTGAGACCTTAAAACACTAGCAAGTCAGATGAAACCTTGGAAGTGAATTGGCAAATTGGGCACAATTTGTCCATTTTCACTTAAGGGTGTACTCACTTTTGTTGCCAGCGGTTAAGACATTGATGGCTGTGTGTTGAGTTATTTTGGCACACCAAATTTACACTGTTATACAAGCTATACACTGACTACTTGAGATTGTATCAAAGTGTCGTATCATTCGTGTTGTTCCATAAAAAGATATAATACAATATTTACAAAAATGTGAGGGGTGTACTCACTATTGTGAGCTACTGTAATATTTGATAACCGAGGAAAGAAGAGGGCATACCATTGCATCATAAATTAATATTTATTATGAATTATCATTAATGACAATATATAACTATCATGATTAGAAACTAGTTTTACAGCCTCCTATGAATGTAATTTATTGGGCAGAATAAACTCTTCTGTACCATAAACCTCTGAATGAACCAGAACATATGCTATAAAAATGCAAGAAAAGCTGAACTTTCTTAACAGTGTAAGGGCTCACACAAGCCCCAATGCATCATGGCTCTATACGGCTTGCAAGTAATACAGAACACGGCAGCCACAGACGTTAACAAGGCAACACCATACCTCTGCATGTCTCTTACTTCAGGCAGAGGTGTAAAGTGGGTTTTAGCGGGATTTCAACAGAAAACAACAGGAAAAATAATTGAAACTGTATTAAAGGCAATACTTTGTAGGGTAGAATGCCTCCATACTATTGTGCCATGCGGAGGCACCATATAGTGACACACAGAGCGTCTAGAGAGAGGATGCTTTGATAAATCCTAGTTATTTCTTAGTGTTTTAAAAATCTAACCAGAAAATATTAACAGATGCAACCATCCATGATTTGTAACACTGAAAGAAACAGTGCTACAAACTGCAGTGTCAGCGTTGTTCTCCTGTATCCGCTCTGTGCATGTACTGCATCAATAATCAACAAGCGTGTGCTCATGAAGACACCACTCCTTCCTGGTGATGCATGTAAGCTGCCAAGACTCTCCAGACCCTTGATTGTATAGCACAGCTCAATTCCTTCTATCTCAGTTGCACAACCACACCCCACTGCTGAAGTATAGTAAGGCTCTGTCCACACGATGAGTACTTCAAGTTGGAATCCACGCCGATTCCAACTTGAAATACTTGTCTAAAACCAAAAGTAAACAATTCCCATTGACATCAACAGAAAAAAACAAGTTGTAGTTCATACAATTCGCATTTATGACGGTCGGTTTTTCACTGTAAAAAAACTTAGAACATGTTCATTCTTTGATCGGAAAACAAGAGGAAATTTACTCTTGATGTCAATGGTAGTCTCTAAAAACCTTGTGCAAAACCTGTCCCAAATATTTGTATGTAGTTTTTAACGCAGATCAACATCGAAAACCACATAGAAGTGAATGGGACTTGTTTCTGACTGTAAGCCACAAATAAAAGAAAAAACTAACCCTAAATCCACAAACAATACCATATGAAATGCTTGTTGAAAGCTGCATCGTACAATGTGGTTTTCAACGACAAAATCCAACAAGTAAATCTTACTATGTACGTACCCTAATGGTAAACTGTTCACAGATTTATTATTACTATGTGTATCACAGTGTTTACTGCAGTGCTGTGTGAATCGTCCCTCTGATCTATGCTCTTCAAGGCTAAACTATTTAAACCTGTATCTTGTTGGTAACGTTGCCTGGAACTTATGGTACTACACCTGTTCCTCACTCCTAGCCATTTCAGATTATGCCCTATTCTTCAGATACTATGCATGGAACACGTAGTACTACTTCTGATTTTGGCTCCTTGCTGATAACATCTCCCTGCTCTACCTTGGATACCATGTATGGTTTCTGTACTGGTCTCCTGGTGATGACACTCTTCTTGTTCCTGTGCTGTGACCATCTTCCTGGTGTCCACTCTTCTGGTTCCAGCTCCAGGCTTGATCCTGGTAATTTTACTTCTAACCTGGTTCTTGTCTTGTCTTTGTCAGGTCTTTTGCATTCCTTTTCTACGCTCTACCATTGGCCTTCCTAGGCCAGTTCTACATTTCATGTCTGGATTTGTCTCTGTCTTGTTATCAATACGGCATCAAACTGCTTGCTGGTGACTATTCTGCCAACTGTGACTTAGGAATAGCACTACAGCAACATCATTACTGTGGGGTTAAAGGGGTTTTATCGTTACAAAGATCATGTCTCAGATTATGGGGACAGTAAAAATAAGCACTTTTGTAATTGGGTTGCATTACCTCTGTCACTTGGTTTAGCAGATATGAGCTTCTCTTTAAATCTGTCTTCTATTTCTGCTGTTGCTGGTCAGAACGCCCCCTGGTCGATTCTCGCACCCTAGGCACGCCCCCTGCACTGTGATTGGCTGGCTGACATTTCATTCAGCCTGTTGGGATAGGCCCCTACACAGGAAACGCCCCGGCCACGCCCCCTGCACTGTGATTGGCTGCCTGCACACTCTGTGTTTACTCCCCTTTGAACTGTTAAAATCGATAGTGAAACCAAAGTCTGCTGGCTCTATGTACATCTCCCAGCTTTAGGGTCAATGTTCTGGGCAATTACTGGCTGTTTAAGGGGCTAATGCCAAGAGGTTGTTTTACCTCCTCACAGGTCCAGTCCTTAAGCTGCTACTTGGAAAAGAGGGCATTCTGTTCCTCAGATCGAATGCAAGCCCCGCCTCCTTATGACATCATCAGCTGTAGTGTATAACATAAGGATTCAACACTGTGTCTGTATAAGCTGCTTGGCTAGTCTAATGCTTAGGTGATCAGGTTTGCAAGACAGAGGTTAGGAGTTCAAACCCAATCAGTAGTTTTTTTTTTCTTTTATAAATTGTACACATATGTAAATATATGAAAATATATGTGTAGACATCTATAATTTTATTCATATACACACACAAAGCTCCCCTATATAGTGTCCTATCCTTGCAGTCACACCAAGCACTTCCAACATATGTGATACAATGCATATATTCTGGGGGATGAGACATGATATAGGGGAGCTATGTATGTGTATATATATCATTATAGAGATTAACATATATATTTTAGGTCTCTCTACATATGTGTAGAATTTAGGGGGAAAAAAAATACCCTGTGAGGGACTAGAACTCCAAACCCCTTCGTTGTAAAAGCAATAGTCTACCACTGCTCTACCTCTGCACCACCAACCCAAGTTAGTTACAAGCTGAGCAGGGACTTCTCTCAAAGCTGATATGCTTCTACCCCCATTGTTTTCACTCACATGTCATTGACAGCAAGCAGAGATCTTTACTTGAAGCTGACATTTGTAGTTGAGTAAAGGTCTCTGCCTGTTGTCAGTACAATTCTGATGAGTACCACTAGAAGTAACAGCTGCTGGCTTTCAGTTGTGTGTAAACTAAGACATATGACAGGTGCTTGCTGGAGTTTGGAGCCTCAAGGCTGCAGACATAAGCATGCAGGAGGCTACAGAGCTGTTATATCCAGACAACCTTCTGCATCCCCTACTTCAAACAAAATGATGATGTCACAGTTCTTCAGTGAGGGTAGACACGCCTCCTGGGAGGAGAGACACGCCTGCTGACAGGAGAGACACGCCCCTGGATTTCAAAATCAATCTGAGAAAATTAGCTGAACAGCACGAGCAGCTCAAACGATAACACCCCTTTAAAGATGAAATCCTGGAATCCCATAAACACCCCATTCATGCCAGAACAAAACTGATTGCATCTTAAATATGACTATGTCATCAAGAAAAATGTAACAGTAAAAGAAAACGAATGTAACTTAACTTTATTATTCTCAAATGTCCCATTTAGCGCCAAGACATTCTCACATCACACCTATGTCTAATAAGAGCAATTCCAATGAGTGCAATAAGTGCATCTAGAACATGATATCTTAGTAGTGAAGCAATTTCTTAATATATTCTAGAAAGTGATTCCCAAGGTAGAGTTCTTGTCAATTTGGTTGATTCTGGCATTCTTCCTGTATTTCTTCTTTACAGTCAGGGGCATAATAAGAATTTAAGTGGCCATGCAGCAAAATGACAGGGTACTCATAATAGTAATATATTGCAGAGAAACAATAAAGTAGAGCTATAAATCAGCAAACTAGTTTGTTATTTCCCACAAACAAGTCTAAGGATCTTGCACTTGAGTTGCCCCCTTTTAGCTATAGGCCCCATAAGAGCTGCTAAGGCTGTTACAAATAAAGTTATGCCCATAAAATTGAAAATGGCATCACAAATCCAAGAACCAACATGGTATGCTACTTAGCAATAAGCCACCAGTCATTTTCTACGGTACTAAAAGGTACAATGTCCTTGCACCTGAGAGGGCCCTCTGAACCCTGGGCCACATATGAGCTATTAAGGATGATATGAATAAAGTTATGCCCACGGTATAGATAACAGCATCATATCAGAGAACCCACATACCACAGCTGTTAAGGCCAGGGCTGCTATAAATTATTTCAGGACCCCATACAGCTGAAGCATCTGGGTCCCCCACCCATTACCAGTTCCTATCTTGTACCATATAAACAAGCCCTATCTAATACAATTTGATCCGCCCCCCTTATAGAAGTGGCAACTTTGGCACCATTTTAGAACACTTCCCATAATTCCTTGTTTATTCAAATTTATAAAAACAACAAATTCAGCATATCAACTATGAACTAAACTTTAAACTCCATTCCATTCAGTCCAGTATATCTCTAAACCACTAGAGAACTGAGAAAGGTGATTTTTTCATTATAAAACCTAAGACTATATCCACAGGTATCAGAAATGCTACAGATTTTGTCTGCAAATTTGTGCGCAGAAAATCCACAGTGGATTACAGGACTGAATGAGATTTTTCTGCATGGAAATTGACCTGTAATATGAATTATAATTTTTGCAGCATATCCATTTCTGCTGTGGATTTCAACTGCACATTTCATCCATTTCAGTGGATAGGAGGTTAAATCTACACTGTAATCCACTGAAAATCTGTAAAAAGATCTACATGTTACATGTGCTGTTTTTTTATGCCGATTTACCACTAATTTGCAGTGAGATATACAGTATGGCCAGATTTGCAGCCCATTTTGTTTCTGATTTACTTGGATTTAGCCTTGGAGTATATTCCCATGTTACCCAAAATGCTGCATATTTTTATGCCGTATTTACTCAAGGAATACCTGCAATGAATTAAAGAACTTGCATGTGGTGCAAATTTTTTCTGCTCAGAAATGGACCCTTGGCATTGATTTTAAAATCTCTATCATGTAATCTCATGTTGTGAATTTTAACCATTTCAGTGTAAATGGGTAAATTTTGCATCAAAAGCTATTAAATGTGCAGATCTTGCTGCAGATTGTAAGTGGATTTGTGCAGAAATATGCAGGATTTGCAGCCAATTTTTCCGTGTAACATGAATTTATCCAAATTGGGGTTACTCAGCTTGAAAAAAGGGTTTAGAGGCGATTTAACAACCATGCACAAATATGTGAACGAACAGTACACAAATCTATACCATAATCTTTTTACACCTAGTCCTGTAACGATGACAATGGGGCATCCTTTATGTCTAGAGGAAAAAAAGGTTCCACCATCATCATAGACGAGCAATGAGGCTATGCTTACCATCTTTGAAGTCGGCAAGGTATTTTTTCTCTTGTATGGGACAATTGGCATCCGCCTGATAGGGGTTTTTGCCTTTCATTAAGATCAATACTGTAAGCTTCTAAATTGGACTCCATGGACCGGTGTCTTTTTCCAATCTTATCTTCTGTTTTACAATGATACCTTTCGGGCTCTGGCACATGACATGTATTCCTTGACTGTATACAGTAGCACTCAACGCTGCTGGTCTCCCACTTTGTGTCAACTTTATGACAAGTCAATTTTGATTTATGAGCTTTGTATCTATACATACATCTGTTTGTTTTACAATATGTTGCTCACACATATTCAGATGTCTTTGCAAACACTAAGTCCATGTCCCAAATTGCACGGGTTTTCACCCGGTTTTTCATCCGGTTTGAAAAACGGCTGCAAACCGGGTGAAAACTTTTACACGGACCTCTATGGAAAACCTGCGCAGCAGTTCCCACTGCACGGGTTTTCCGCCCGCCGGTTTTTCAGATCACCAGCGGTCCGAAAAACAAAACCTGTTCATGTTCCGACCGGTTTTCGGGTGGCAGAAGAACATGTCTATTTTAAGGGGGAGTGCTTTTCTCCGCAAACTGTTGAGAAAAGCCGTCCTCCTGCGTCTGTCTTCATGGCACGAAAACAATGCAAATACCGGTCAGATAAACTGACCAGTATTTGTCCTGTGCCGTGTAAATGGCCCCTAAGGGCCACATGTATGAAAACTGTCTAGGTCTAAAACTCACTTTGTTGCCCATAGCAACCAATCAGAGCGCCCCTTTCATTTCATATAGTGCTCTGGTAAAATGAAAGGGTCGCTCTGAATGGTTGCTATGGCCAACAAAGTGAATTTTAGACCTAGACAGTTTTCATACATGTGACCCTTAGGCCATGTTCATACGGCTTATTTTGGGACGGATTTCAGCCGTATTGCGTGCCGTATTGCACTCCAATACGGCTGAAATCCATCCCAGGCATTACGGTAATCCACAGTTCTCATAGAGAACTATGGATTCTGTCTCCTCTCCCCACTCGCCAAATCCGAGGAGAGGAGACCCGCACCGTGGATAATGGATGTCTATTGGGGCCGGCGAGCTGCCGCCCCCGCTACACGGCAGCCGGCGTGATTGCGGTCGAAATCCATCCCCACAATTACGCCGGCAATAAGCCGTGTTAACCGGCCCTTAGGGTGCGTTCACAAGGCAATGAAAAAATACTGGTCGGATAATAATTGCTTTTTTGCACAGGGGACAACTTTTGTCCGCTCTTTGCGGATTCAAGTTGTCCCCCTTCGCCCCCACTGGGTGGAAGAATGAACATGTTCTAAGTTTTTCGTTACGCCGGCAGTGTAAAAAAAAAACATCCGGCAGAAAATCTGTGCAGTGTGAACTACTGCAAGGATTTTCTATTTTAAGTCTATGTGAAAAGTTAACAGACGCTTTACAGATGGTTTTCACATCAGAAATCCGTTTGTAAATCCAACTGATAACCCTGCCATGGGGATGGGTCCTAACATTGCTGAGGTTATATGTTGCTTATAAATGACTATCCACAAATCTTCTACTATAGTAGTATATAGTATTCCACTCTATTGGTAAATCTTACTCAGTGGAGGCATATCCGTCCTTTTACTATGAGAAAGAAAAAGAGGTCTTTTGGAAGTTTGCTTTGTGGAATGTAGACACCTCTTATGAAGGTAAGTTGATACATACTCTACATGGTCCTAGTACTCGCGCTATTGTCAGATCTGGCAGAAAATGTCATTTGTTTCTAGACAAATGGCCAGCATAGAGCCTTTGTTCTAAGCTTAAGAACACATAAAATTACTTCTAGCTATAATATGTAATGCCAGCCTTGCACTGCTATTGCATTATGGCTCTATTTAGCATTTTATTTATTTACCTGGTTGTAGTTTTTCCAATTACTAAGTAAAATAAATATAAATCATCTCTCAAATTTGTTGAGTGAGAATAATAGCTTGGCAGATAATTAACATCTTCAATAATCTGAAAAGAGGCAAAGTGATTTGTCACTGTAACATACTCATTGAAATTCCTCCACTCTCTATTGTGTTGTATGCAGCAGTCTGTCTTCTCAATTGATCTAGAGTAAAGCTAAGATGAAATGTTTTATGAGCAGTATATACACTGATTTATATTCTGATGAATATTACATGTTATCTACTATTAACAGCTTGGAAATTGAAAGAACTTTTCTTGGGTTAATTGAAGCTTGCATGTATAATCAGACTAAAAGACGTACCAGATAGGTAACATATTAATAATCACGCCAATCAACAGCTTCATTACCCAGCAATGGCACCTTCCCAAATCTTATCCACATTCTGTAGAAAAACATTGGCCCAGAATCCACATGTAGGTTGACTTGTGGTGCAGATTTTAAATCGACATTAATGGGGAACCCTAAATCTACAATAAAGTTGCAGATTGTGCCACGGCAGCAAAATCCGCAACTGGATTTTGGTAATGGTGGTTGTATTGGTATAATAGTCCATTGATTCCAACCAAGGAAAAGGTCAGCTCAAAGATCTGTTTACTACTAAGTGTTTTTCATTCTCTCTTTACTAGAGACCACCCACTGAATAGCATGTGCAGTCTATAGGTATAATATAGCCAGCTCGGAAACCATGAAACACTCGAGCCGTATTTGAAAATTTAAAGGGATTGTCTCACTACATTGATTCCTCTTACCTCAGTCCTGTTTTCTTGGTTTCACTTTGAATTCAGGGGCGTGTTTACGGGCTTCCACTAGGCTGCAGTAGAAGCCTTGTCTGTAGCTATAGCAACCAGTACTGGCAGCCTAGCTCTAACAGGTCTGTAGCTATAGCGACCTGAGGAGCTGATGCAGCCCATACAAGAGGGGATATCTAGGACTAGGTAGGACACTGTTAATGGACACATATTGCAAAGTAACTTGTTTTTGCAAGATCTTTAACATAAACGGCAATCCTTGTAGTGAGAGAACCCATTTAATGATTCTCTCTACCTACAAATTTAGAATCTCCTTACAATTATGTCCTTACCTTCCTTAATCTCATTAGCTCTTTTTTATAGTGCTGTTCAAACAGATCTCTGTTCGGTCTGACAACAGCTCAGCCAAACTTGTCAAAGCATTCTGGATTTGAGAAGTCCTAAACCCAAATCCTTTATGGGGGATAGAAAGTATTGATATGTTTCTTGACTTTTCAAGAGCACATACTCAGCCAACTGGTCAACCATGACCCCAAGTCCTAACCTTTACTCTATCACCAAATCTAAATGGATAAGGGTAATTTTGTAATAAATTTAGCCCAAATCAGTATAGGCCAACCCAAATCCAATCACTATTATTTGAGTCAAATTTAGATGCTACCCAAATCGAAGCGCAGCACTACTCTGGATTAAATTAGCTCGTATTTATATAAATTACCTTCAATTATGTTAAACTAATAAACACCAATGCACAATAAGGAATCGTGAACCATATTTAGGTGCAAATTTCAGACTAAACATGCACATATGAGCAAAGTGAACCAGAAATTAATCTGACTTCATAAATTCAGCTCAACAAGAGACACGCTTCAATTATGCCCAGTTTGGGAAATGTAAATGGATGGTACAACTAAAGCTTTCTCTCAGTCCAATTAAGCAAGTATCTATTTAATAAGATTGAATTTGGGAAGAATAATATTGTGTCTGCATGTAAGAGAAAGCAACAGGGGGTACATTATGTCTACCAGAGCTCAAACTAAAAGGGATCTGATTCAATATGACTTGTCAAGCTGGTAGCAACAATGTCTCATAGGAGACAGCAGCACAACATATCTGCATAAGAAAATCCCCTGCTGCTTCCCTTCATATAATCACAAGCGGCTCTGCTGCATAAAATGAATTTTAATAAATGTCGTCCATTGTGAGTTGCCGGCAGATTTCAAAATGTATCAGTACAGGTCAAAAACCTGAGGCAGAATTGATGGGAACGACGCATCTGCAGAATTTCCAGGCATCACAGCAAGATGATGTTGACATTAATATGACACGGAGAGCAAGCCTGAACAGACAGAAAACTGCTGAAGAAGAGACATTTATGCTGATGTTATGTGCTGTTGAAAGGACAAATGAATAATACTGTGGCAGCCTGGCCATAATTTCCTCCATTATTTCAGTCATTACAGGGCCAGTAGTTTGGGGTCTAAGAAACTAATAATTAATAGCCAGATTTAATTCTGACAGTTATATAGCCATTGGGTTCATAGTGTCCTTTTCAAAATACAGCATGCTCCAAGGGGGGAGTTTACAGGCAGCAGTGTTGTTCTTCAGATTCTGGTCAGATTCTGGTCAAAGTCAAACTCAATCAGAGCAGTTTGAGTAAATAAGAATCAATTTTCTTGAAAAATCACCAAAAATGCAACCGTGACCTTAACCCTACATTAGAGTTAAAGGGGTTGTCTCGCTACAAATAATAGCTTTCAGAACACTAGGAAACACTAAATGAAGACATTTTCCAAATACATTGCGTTGTTCATAATTTTTTTGTTAAGGAGCTACAAATGATTTTATCCTCTTCCTGGCTCTATTTGGTTCCCCCAGTGACCGACCTGTTTACTCCTTTTCCCCTGCTGTTTGTTCTATGTGATAGCAGGGAGTGACATAATCACACAGGTCGGTGGCAGCCAGAGTGAGAGCCTGTGTTTTATCTGAACTTTCAGACTAAAGACTAATTACTGCTGTTTACTTTAGATAAATCTCCTGCTAGCAGTTTCAGAGAAGTTTCTAAGCTAATATAAACTAATCAGCAGGCTGAAAACAGAGTTGAATACACGGAGTGAATGCAGGGAACTTGTATACTAATTACAGACAGTCTGACCAGGAAGTGACAGGATGCATCTATGAAACTCTGAGGGGAGACAACCCCTTTAAGGTTGTTTAAGAGGTTTTAGGGAGTTGTTACTGTTCCAGAGATGCGATGCTCTGGTTGCAGCCTAGCTCCTTGTCACACATCCCATCTAACATAACTTCTTTTTACTTCAGCATGCGCCCAATGTCATGGTAACCAGAAGGATCAGAAATAATTCATCAATTGTAGAATAGCCCCAAAATCCCCTGAACATACTTAACCCTAACTTAATAAGTATTTTACTTAGGAATAAGGACAGAGAGAAAATTCGGGTTTGGGACATCCTGAATCTGAATTTTTAGAACTATAAACAAACAGCTGGAGTTCCTACAGGTTAAAAATATGTCATACTGTCAAGATGATTAAATCAGGTGTGGAAATTATCTTTGTTCCACTCCTTTATCCAAATAAATGCCTCCTCAGAATTATATTGTTATTATTGCTGCCGGCAGCCGGAGCTCGAGAAACATGACCCACACCTTCCGTTTAGGACATGAATCTGCTTTAATCCCAGTAAATTACATTCCAATAGAACTTTTTAATCACATGACTATTCTATCACTACATGATTGATTAATTGGTGGTCGCTAAGAGACAAGTTATAATTTCCATGTAAGTATGAAGCATTAACTGATATGACACATTCCCTAAACGCTCTGTATCATCTGGGGGAGGAAGAAGGCCTTTAATTTCTTGCTTCTAGCAGACACCGCATCTGACTCAAGGAAAGCTGTGTAAGAGATATCTGATACTTCGATAAGGATGTATAGCAGTAAAAGCACTTTAACAAACTATCTGATGAGCTTAATAAGAACGTAATGATGAAACTGATTTTTTATGTTTTTCCCTTAAATTACCAACTTGACAATACAACACTAAAGTTGGAGATTTAGGGAAGTGCCTTAATAAAAAATGAACTTTGTTACCCATAGAAGCTAACCCCAATACAACTTTACTTTTTAAATTGCTCTTGAAAAATAAAAGGTGAGCCCTGATTTGTTGTTGAGGGTAACAAAGATGGGCTTTTCTTCTAGACAGTTTCAGAAATCTGTGTGAAGAAAGCCTAATGGTAGTTTCTCAAATATTGGCCCACATTTAAAAGTTAGACAGTGTGAACTTAGGCAGAGTCTAAAAATGCACCAGATTTCTCACAGTGGTGATTGATAAATTTGACGCTTCTTTTCACATGTCTAGCTTTTTTACACAACTATTAGTTGGTTTATTTTCTGTGCCAGAATTCTGTTGCATTTTGGTGTCGTTTGTTGCAACATAGCTGCGCCCTTTTTCATAAAGCTACATCTGTTTCCAATGACATGCCCCAATGTAAGCGAGGTTGCAAAAAGTGTCTAGAAAAAATGTGTCTATAAGGCTAGGTTCACACGGCTTAACTGTGGGACGTAATTACGTCCCGCAATTACGCCATGTGGATGGGGGCGGGGTGGGAGTGGGGGAGGGAGCGGGGGGCCGGCACTTCACCGGCCCATTGACTTGCATTACCAACGGCGCGTATACGCCGCTAGTAATTCACATGTCACTTATCTCCCAGCCTGGCGGATTCGGCGAGCGGGGAGAGGAGACGTAATCCACAGTTCTCTATGAGAACTGTGGATTACCGTAATGAATGGGCCGTTTTCAGCCCATAAATTGCGCACTTCGGCGCGTGATTACGGATCGAAATATGGCCCATTTTAAGCCATGTGAACATGGACTAACACATTGTGACATGCTGGACCAAAAGAGCTCTACTCTGTGCTGCATGCTTTCCTGATGTGGCCACAATTGTAAATGTAGGCCATTGTTTTTGGGACAAATAGTTTTCGTGGTGTTTTTTTGCTGGCTTTTTATATGTTTTACAATTGGGAAAGCCACTTGTAAAACATAAATTGCAGTACAAATAATATTTTTTGTGTCCCTTTTCTTAACTTTTGGTATATTTTTGGGTATGTTGTTTATTTTTTAAAATGCAGTATGCACTTGGTATGGTGTTTTAGGTGTTTTCCCATGGACTTTTGGAATGCATAGCATTGCATTTTGCCACACCAAAAAACCCACAAAAAACTGTGTGAAGCCTAATAAATGTGGGCCCTTGTGCAATAGGTGTGGAAAGTAAACATTTCTACCCGCCAGCAAATGTAGACCACTCAAAAGCCCAGCCACACATCATCAAGCATACCTGATAAATAACAGCTAGCGCTGATAAAAAGTGGAGGAGTTCTCATTGGCAACTTCAAAAGCTGGAATCCAACCCAGCTGTTGCATTTCTCTGTAACAGCTTCAATATAGGAGGTCCTGCATCAAAAATAGCATGTGATGGAAACCCAATGGACACCATTACAGTCGATAGGGTCTGTTAGGCACTGTTGGTACCTGTAATTAAATGGCTGAAAGTGTGGATAGATTTAAGGAATGGTTTGGAATCTTCCTTGAGAAACAGATTATACAGGGTAAATGGAATTGATGGAGAATGTTGCTCAAAGCATATGTAGGCATTTTTGTTAACTTTATGGCAAATTGGTCTACATAATTTAAAGTGAACCTGTCAGGTGGTTTATACTACCCTATCTGAGAGCAGGATGTGATAGAGGGAGAGAAGCTGAATTCTGTGACATAGTTTCATACGATTTGAAGCAGAATTTTTTTATTTTAAAAGGCAGATAAAATCCTAAACAGATTTGTAGGAGAGAGAATGGAAGTCCTGTTTACCCTGTCCACATACAGTGACTGACAGCTTTACCTGTCTTAGTTTTGTGTACAGAGCAAACTGTCAATCACTGGATATGGATGGGTTCAAATTCAACATTAAAGGGGTTGTCTCACTACATTGATTCACCTTAACTCAGTCCTGTTTTCTTTGTTTCATTTTGAATTCTGGGGTGTGTTTCCTGGCTTCCACTAGGCTGCAGTAGAAGCCAGGTCTGTAGCTATAGCAACCAGTGCTGGCAGACTATCAGGAGAGACCAAACAGGTCTGTAGCTATAGCAACCTGAGGAGCTGATGCAGCCCATACAAGACGAGATATCTAGGAATAGGTAGGACACTTTTAATGGACATATATTGCAAAGTGACTTGTTTTTGCAAGATCTTTAATGTGAAAGATAATCCTTGTAGTGAGACAACCCCTTTAAGTCATATAAACCTATTTATCATAGAGCTCAACTATTCTATCTCTATCCCATCCTGCTTTGAAATAGGGGAGCAAAAAAATCCCCTTGGTGGTTTTTCATTTCCTTTGGTTCAGCTTGGTGTTTGTAGGTATAAGGGCATGTTCAGACCAAAGAAACTTTGTTTAAAAAAAATAAAAAATTGTTGTGGATCCATGTCCAGGCTACCCAATTTGAAATCCGTGTAAATAAGTGATAATACACTAATTTTTCTGCTACTCTGACTTCAAATCTGAACCAGAAAAATCTAAATTGTTTGAACAACATTGTAGATTTCCTTTTCAAACCATTAGAACATGGACTGTATGTATATCTTACATGGATTACATTGTGAAATTCACTTCTGAATCCATACTGAATTTTTACTGTGTAAGCACACCCTAAGGCCGTGTTCACACGGCTTATTCCCGACGGATTTGTGCACTCACAAATCCGCCGTGAATAAGGGGCGGCACGGGGGCGGGGCCGGAGCGTGGCGGGGCGCCGCTCCCCGGCCCCATAGACTGTCATTATCTACGGCGCGTACGCGCTGTAAATAATGTGCATGTCACTTTCTCCCCCCGTGGAGGATTCGCCGAGCGGGGAGGAGCGACGGAATCCACTGTTCTCTATGAGAGCAGTGGATTACCGTAATGACTCCGACGGATTGGCACCGTACGACAGCGCAAATCCGGCGCGCAGTACGGCGCCAATCCGCGGCAAAATAAGCTGTGTGAACGAGGCCTAAGGATGATTTCGCTATATCTAGTGTTGTAGATTTTGCTGCCCATTCTTCCTTACACTGAAGAGGTGAAATCCACATCTGCACCCATACTGAATTTTTACCATGTAAGCACACCTGGGTGATTTAGCTGTGGCTATACCTAGTGCTACAGATTTTGCTGGTGATTCCCCCCTATACTTAAGGGGTGAAATCCACATCTGCATCCATAGTGAATATTTACCATGTTAGCACACACTAAGGGAGATTTAACTGTGGCTGTGTTTTATGTTGCTGTTGTTTTCCCTCCTTTATACTGAAGGGGTGAAATCTGCTGTGAAAATACAGAATGAGCCTGTTCAAGTCGCCATTGCAATACATTGTACCCTATTTGCTCTGAATTTGTGATGAGGAAATAGCACGACAAATTAGCAGCAAATCCGCCTCAGTTAAATATACTGTTATGGGTTAAACTTGATGATCTTAGGTCTTTTTTCAGTCCACTGACTATGGAACTTTATAATTGTAAATAACAGAACAATCTGATAGTAGTACAGAACTTCAAACTTTATGTTAAATTAGGAACCTTCTGATTCCAGGAAGAATGGGGCAGATTTTTATGGCAAATTGCGCCAGAATTTTACATGCTTTACATCAAATTTATTATGTGTTTTAGACAGTTTCTTGTCTGACAAAAGAGGTGTGGCTTTATGAAAAGGGCATGAATTTGTATATAGCGGGCAATGCTGTGTGCCAAAAATGTGGCAAAATTTTGGTACAATTGAGTCAACTAGTAAATACTGTAAAGTTTGACTAGACAGTCTAAATATACTCTAGGTTTATGATACACTTGAAAAATCTGGTGTATTTTAAGACTGTCTAGATTTTCCGACCAGTATTTTGTCTTTTTTTGGCATGTAGGCTGTTTGCGGATTCAAGCCGTCCCCCTTCACACCCAAATGTTCATGCTCTGCCCGAAAACAAGTTTTAAGGAATGTCGGTGGTGTAAAATAAAAGTCCGGCAGAAAATCTGTGCATTGTGGACTGTAACGATGTAAATCAATGTAAAAGGTTGACAGCCGGTTTACAGACGGTTTCCAAATCTGAAAACCATCTGTAAAACCGAATGAAAACCTTTGTCGTGGGGACAAGCCCTTAGACAATAATGATAATGTTCTTTGAACAGGATATAGGTTTTTTAAAACAGTTTTCCTATCAAGCATCTGCTGGCTTGCCACTTGATATAATGAACACGAGAAAAGAAAAAAAATAAGTATTTACTCTGCATTTCCATTCTATATAACCTGATGACAAATCTTACTTGGAATAAATTCATACTAATAAGTATACAATACAAAACAGATGTCTCAGATAAAACGTATATTAGACCAACGTTTAAGTCTCTAGATAATAACAAACTAAAACAACGCACCTGTGAAGGTTTAATTGCATGTCCCTATTACATAAAATAGCCTGCATATAGTAAGGTAAAATTGTATGACATAGCTTCCATTTGCATCCTAGTTTCTGTTCCTTTGTTATTTGTATTGTATGTTTGCATAGTTATTAGTTTATAATGGAAGCAATGTGGTATTAGCTAAGTTTTTACAGACTTGGTTATGTAGTTGAAAAAAAGACATTACCAACCAGCCTAACCCATAACCCTACAGAGCTGATCCAGAGGAAGGCAAAAAAACCTATGAGGGGGGTGCCAATAGCCCCATAATAGAGGATCAATTCCTTCCTTACTCCACATTTTGTCATTAGAATAAATCCCTTGGCCATCCCATGTCCAGACTCTGATACATCTAACTACTAATATTATATCTTTCAAAAAAGACAACACCTATATGAAAAAATGGGCAATATATCTAAAGTAATACTACTGGCGATGGTATAAATATACCAATACACTCCAAAAAACCATCACCACAACCAAAATAATAAAAATTATAAATTTTATTAGATCAATTAAAACCAGATAAAAATAACCCCACCTATATACAAAAAATATATCAACACCTAATCCATGATCCAATCATAGATCACTTTACATGATTAACAAATATATAAACAACTATGTAAATACAGGAACGTACATGATAATGTAAAAAAAAATTATACACACAATAACATAAACAAAGTAGTGATACTGAGCCTGCAATAGATCAATGGACAGGGCTGCAAACCTGGGGTTTTTGATTGGATCATGGATTAGGTATTGATATATTTTTTGTATATAGGTGGGGTTATTTTTATCTGGTTTTAATTGATGTAATAAAATTTATAATTTTTTATTATTTTGGTTGTGGTGATGGTTTTTTTGGAGTGTATCTTTTAAAAAAGGTATCTAGTCCTTTCTTGAGCTTGCCCAATGAATCCTCAATCACAATCTCTTATGACAGCAAGTTCTAAAGTTTTACCATTCTTACAGACCTTGAAGGGTACAAAAATCTGCAACGTAAGGTGAAGCTTTGTATTCACTGTCCCCACTGGTGTTTACAATCTAATGTCCCCATTAAACTAGTTATGTGTTTGTGGAGTATGGGAGGTAACATTTAAATGTACGGAGATGTTGTCCTTGGTCAGATTTTAATCCAAGACCCCAGTACTGCAAGGTAAATTTGGCAGCTCTCTAGCAGAACTTGTTTGGTTCTTAAATTTTTGGGCTCTAATATTTATACCTTTAATTATTACTGTTGTGCTGTTGTCTTAGTTTTCTGTCATTAGGTAGTGAGGCGCATTTCATTTTGCTATGGGGCTTTACAGATTCTAGTTACGCCCCTGGTGTTAACCACTGAGCCACCATGCTGCCCAAAGCACTAAAACAGTGTCTATAAGGAAAAGGTTGCTTACTAAACACACTATATGTGAAACTTTCTAAAAATAGCATTTTTAGGGAATTTTACCACTTGTGACAATTGAATCAGACGTATCGTAATAAATGGAAGTACCCCTCCAGCCTAGCTCAGAAATTTGTGAGATCGCTACTAAAGTAATAGGCAAAATTGAATGACATTGCTTAACAATTTGGCTAATGAGAAATCAATTTATAGAGATCAGTTATATTTTTATTATAGAAAGAATGTGCTGTAGACATAATTTGTGTCATTTTTCATCCACTTGAGAAATATGGAGTCAAGAGGCTGATGTGCAGGCACTTCAAATTCAAATAGCTCTTGGAGGTTTCCATAAGTTATATAGGGATTGGATTAAATAACTGGAACAGTACTATTTCACAACAGCGGAGTTGACCTCTTACTGACATATCTACCATTACTGGTCATTTAGCTTATGTAATTGTTAATATACTTTTTTACTGGTGCTGTTCTACAAATCAAACTGCAACCATCAAACAACATGTCCAATGGTGTAACCGGCATATAAAATAGGCGCTGGAATCATGGAAACATGTGATATGGTCTGATGAGTCCAGTTTCACTGTTTTTTCCACTTCTGATCATGAGTATGTCTGAAGGTCATAAACAATGCCAAAAAAGCAAAAAACAGAAACGTCACAAATAAATACAAAATGGAGAAAAATGCCAAGAAAACCTCAAACTACGCCAACAAATACAGCAACCTCCACAAATAGAAGAAATATAATGTTTTATTTAGGAAGAAAGGATAAAACAAAAATAAGAAAAAATATGATTGGCCTCCAGCTATGCCAAAAAATACAGCAACCTCCAAAAATATAAAACCCTAAATCCACATGTATGAAAACTGTCAAGGTCTAAAACTCACTATGTTGCCTATAGCAACCAATCAGAGTGCCCCACTCATTTCATATAAAAAAATGAATGAAAAATGAAAGGGGCGCTCTGATTGGCTGCTGTGGGCAACAAAGTGAATTTTAGACCTAGACAGTTTCATACATGTGGCCCTAAATGTATAATATTTTTGGAGGTTGCTGTATTTTTTGGCATAGCTGGAGGTCATAATACAGACTGCCTTAAACACACTGTTAAGTATAGTCGAGATACCTCTATGGTTTGGGTAGCGCATTCATGGCATTCTTTGGGTCTGATAGTTGTCATCAAAGGTGAAGTATCAACCCAGAAGTATCTGGATATTCTAAGAGATCAACTCTATTCCCAAATGGTAATGCAATCTTTTAGGATGACAATGCTTCTAACCATTGGATTTTGGTTTGAGGAGAATGAAAATTATGTTTTATCACCACAATTATCTTTAAACATGTAGGCAAAGATAATAAAGATTATTACCAAATACATTGCTGTTCTGATTTTGCTTAATTTCAGAGCAAGAGCAGTTCATATCTCCTGTTATTTACTCAAATGTCTTCAGTTACCGACCACCTTTCTTTGCTATACCAAGCCTGGTCGATGAGGACTGCTTTCCTTGCTGTGTCTTATTAGCAGCACAGGAGCTTGCTTACCTTTGTTACTTACAAACTTTTATTTAAGCAGCCTTAAGCCCTGCTGTTTTGACACCTCCATAACAAATGTTCCTCCAACAGGCTCAGCTAGTAATAGTAGAGTTGATATGCCAATCACCACTGTAGAAATACCCAGAAGCCAACCACGAATTTTGAGTCTGAAGCTGCCTGTGTAGAGCAGGTTCTGTTAAACAGCATTTTGGGAACACCCCTTTACATATCTACCTTGGCCAGCCCAGTCACCAGTCTTCAGCAATAAAAAATGTTGATTGTGATTTATATTTGTCTATTCCTAGATGTATTTCCAGTGTAGTATGTGCAAAAGTAGGTCCTAGTCCTTAAAGGGGTTGTCTCACTACAAGGATTGCTTTTTATGTTAAAGATCTTGCAACAACAAGTCACTCTACAATATGTGTCCATTAACAATGTCCTACCTATTCCCTCTTGTATGGGCTGCATCAGCTCCTCAGGTCGCTAGAGCTTCAGACCTGTTTGATCTCTCCTGATAGGCTGCCAGCACTGGTTGCTATAGCTACAGACCTGGCTTCTACTGCAGCCTAGTAGAAGCCAGTAAACATGCCCCTGAATTCAAAATGAAACCAACAAAATAGGACTGAGGTAAGATGAATCAATATAGTGAGACAACCCCTTTAATAATAAAAACATCACAGGTCTGCAGTTGATCTTCCAGTCATTTTCTCTAGCCCCTTCTAGATAACCCTTTAAATGCTCAAATTCAGTCCTATCTTTTTGGGTATGAGGATTGTTTCATGCACTGGAAGATATAGCTTTCACAAATGTGTGAGTGATTATCCAAGCATTTTAGAGAGATATGCCCTGACCACCGCTCTTGGTACTGAAAGGAACACCAAGGGAAAAAGAGAATTTACTAAATGACTAATTTAGGAATCATCTATTCTATTTTGTTACAAATTCCTTTGGCTAATCTGAAATAAAAACTTTTTAGTTAAATAAAATGTAAAATTAAATACAATTGAGCACTAATATATTACTGATGCCATCAAGTTATTAAATTAATATTGTATCCAAAACAGAGCTAAGATAATTTCCATAAAAAGACATTTATTATATTGCAATGTAGTTCCCAGTAGCATCAGTTTTATTTTCCTAAATGAAATCATTTAACGTTGATATTTTAGTCCTAACATGACATTCAGCTTCAAGAGCCTTCTATCTTCTTTGCCTAAATCAGTAATGAAGAAAATCCTTCACAAAACAAATTTACGTCCAATAGATGGGTTGTTTAATCGCTGAAAAATGAAAAATATTTGAATTCAAAATTTAATACATTTTACTTAAATACTTTGTACAGTTGATGCCCTGTTAAGGCCCGTTAAGTATCAGAGAGTGGTCTTCTATGATATAAGTCATTGAACCACATCTACATGGGCATTTAAGGAAGCAGGATATAATAGAGGAGGAAATGCTGAGCTCTGTGACATATTGGGTTATAGGATTTGATGCTGAATTTCTGAGTAAAAATCTCAGTGAATTCTGACAGGACTCCTAAAAAAAATTACCCTGCACACATACAGTAGTTGACAGTTTGCTCTGTATACACACACTATATCACTGTATGTGGGCCAGGAAAGCAGGATTTCCACTTTCTCCTAAGGAGTTCTATCAGGATTTACTCAGAAATCCTGCTCCAAATCATATAAACCTATATATCACAGAGCTCAGCTTTTCTCCCTCTTGTGATTACACTATCCAGGGGTCATCTGAATGTATGTTCATTAGAAAGTTCATTTCTGATCATCGGCTTGTGTAAAGGGCCTTTACTTACATATTTCTTGTCTTTTAAGGACTATTAATACCCATTGTGTCAGTCTGGGAATAGCAGCTGATAAAAGGGTGCGCCTAGATCTGCTTTCCTTTAGGGAAACCTTTCAGGGGAATAACTGAAGAGGGTGCACAGGTTAAAGTCACACCTTGGTACTAGACTCTGAGAAGTCGTAAAAGATCCCTAAACCCTATGTGATGAGATAAATACTATAGTTAATGCATGGGGGTCCTGTTATGGGAGCCTTGTCATGTACGAACACAAGTTATACCACTGAGAAGATCGATTTCAAAACATTATTAAAAATGATCTGTTTATGATGGCAACAATCCTGTGATATATGTGCATTTACCAACAGATATATTCATTAAAGAACCTGTTATTTAACATGTCATTTTACTACTGTTGAATCAGTATGATGACATCTATATGCATCCATCCATCTATATGCTATGCTGTCTTCAACTAGTGCCTGCTGCAGTTTGGTACTTAAGCAATAGTATACAACTCATAGCTGGCTTTTGACTGCAGTGGGTAGGATTTTGGCAAGTACACAGACAGCAGAGGAGATTAAATAATGCAAATACTTATATATATTTAAAAAGGCTCATGGGAATTGAGTTAGGACACATATCTATATTTTAATTGAGCAACTAATGGTGTATAATGGAGCAGCTAATGGTGTATACAGTAAGTCTCCACACATGGTATGTCTTCTTAAAGGGGTTTTGCCACCATGTAATGTTGACGTGGGAACCTCCAAAATGGGTATTTAATCACTTTTCTAAATATATGTGATTTAAAAAAGTGAAAACTCTGAGAGCTACAGCATTTCTCAACCCCCCTTGGTTACCACAAAGCTTCCCCTAGTCACGACCCAGGAGCTGAAAGCTGCGCTTGAGTGAATCACTTCTTATCTGATGGCAGGCGAAATGAATGGTCTTTTAAGGCACCGGGTAGCAATATGTTTTCTTTTGTATACAGAATAACTAGCTGTAGTGTTATTAGATCCCTGCTTTATCTGATGACAGAGAACATGAAGAAGCTTTCAAGCTGCTGTGTAGAATATGTGTTCTCTTTTGTATACAGAATTCACAAGTTATAGTTTGATTATTTGAGTGAACATGTCACAGGATCCGCTTATGCAGCTCTGTGCTCTCCGCTGTGTGCGTCTCTGTATCTTTCAGCTCTGTGATTTGTTTACATTACATTAGCTTCTTAGCAGATAAGGCTCCTCCAGACAGTGCAGTCTATCAGGCTATGTCTTTCTGTATTGAATCCACTGTTGTACTGTTTATTAGTTCACTTAAGTTTTGAGACGCTCCCTTGGATTCCTCACTCCCCCCTCCCCTCTCCCTCACTCCAATGCAGCTTCATGACTCAGCTGATTTGTTGACATTCTTCCTGGGCTAAATAGAGAGGTAAGAAACTTGGTAAGAAACTTTCTCTCAGCAAATCCCCTTTAATGAGGAACATTACTTCTTTACAGCTACACCTAAAGCCTCTCACCTAGTTGACCAGTGTTCTACTATGCCTTGATGAGGAGCAAACACCCCAAAACAGCTTTATGCAGATAAATATCTAATTGACACTAACCCCGTCATGTCATTTTGGGAGTGCTACATCCAATAGTTGCCGCTGCAGAGTCCTAACTTATTTCCCCATGAGCCTTTTTGAATAAATGTGATTTTCAGTGGGACGATGAAGGGCCCATCCCATGGGTTTTCAGTCAGATTTATAGATGGTTTTTGGATTTGAATACTGTCTGTAATCCGACTGTCAACCTTTTACATAGATTTAAATAGAAAATACCTGCACACTGCATAGATTTTCTGCCCAACTTTTTTTATGCCAAAAACTTAAAACATGTTCATTCTTCCGCCCAGTTTTATGAACAGTTCAATTTGAAGGGGGACGGCTTGAATCCACAAACCACGGACAAAAGCCGCCCCCCTACGTAAAAAAAAAAACGAAAAAATACCTGTCGGATTATCCGACCGGTATTTTGTCATTGCTGTGTGAACGCACCCTAATGGTGTATGAAGCTTCACAAACCTACATGGTTTCTCTCCCTAATATCCAATTCTTAGAGAGTGTAAACTAGACCAGACAGTCTTAGGCAATATTCACATGGCATAATTGCGGGCCGTACAGTACGCCCCGCAATTACGCCGGGTGTTTGGGAGTCGTGCTGATCGGCGCATACTCCCGCGTTGCGGGGGGGACGTCAGCCCGCCGGCCCCATAGACTATCTCCGCAAATAAGTGACATTATTATTATTTATTTTGATTCAAGGGCGCTGTACATTAAAAAAGGGAGGTTACATACATAACATATATCAAACAAGTACAATGATAACAAACAGTGACTAACTTATGACTGGCACAGAGGGAGTGAGGGCCCTGCCCGCGAGGGCTTACAATCTACAGTGGAGGAGGAGAGAGTCAGAAGGTGAGGGGCAGACGTGTTTTTGGGGTAGCGCTGTGGCTGCTAGGTTTTTGTAGGTTATAGGTAGTCCTGAAGAGGTGGGTTTTCAGGTTGCTTTTGAACCTGGGGAAGGTGGGGGAGAGTCTGAGGTGTTGGGGCAGTGAGTTCCAGAGTGTAGGGGAAGTACGGGAGAAGTCTTGGAGACGGTTATGTGAGGAGCTGATAAAAGGAGAGCAGAGAAGGAGGTCCTGTGAGGAGCGGAGATGGCGAGAGGGGCGATATCTGGAGATTAAGGCACAGTTGTATGGAGGGGAGAGGTTATGGAGAGCCTTGTAGGTCATGGTTAGTAACTTGAAATGAATTATCTGGGCAATGGGTAGCTAGTGAAGGGATTGGCAGAGGAGTAGCGAGGAGAGAGGTGGATGATATGGGCAGCAGAGTTTAGGATGGATTGAAGGGGAGCAAGAGTGCTAGACGGGAGGCCGCAGAGAAGTATGTTGCAGTAGTCAAGGCGGGAGATGACAAGGCATGGACTAGCATTTTTGAAGAGTCGAAGTTAAGGAATGAGCAGATGCGAGAGATATTTTTCAGGTGGAGGCGGCAGGCAGAAGTAAAGGCTTGGATGTGTGAGACATGTCACTTATCTCCCCGCGCGCACAATACGATCGTATTGTACCCCTGGGAAGAGGAGACATAATCCATAGTTCTCAATGAGAACTATGGATTACCATAATTATGTGGTGCATTTTGTTCGTATTGGAGCGCAAATACGCTTCGAAATGCGTGCCGAAATTAGCCCGTGTGAACATACCCTTAGAATGCACTAAATTTAACACAATTTCTTGTGCTGTTTGATACATATTGCTACATCTTTAGACATTGTTGCCTAAGGGTGCGTTCTCACGGCACAGGACAAATACTTGTCGGTTTGCCGGCCGGTATTTGTCCTGTTTTGTGGCCGTCCCCACGGCCACGGGGAGGGGGGGGCGGCTTTTCTCCGGGATGAGCAGAGAAAAGCCCTCTCCCTTCACATTGGCAAGCACGATGTCTTGCGGCCGGACCGCGGGCGGCAAAGCCACTGGACGGAAAACCCGTGCAGTGGGGACTGCGGCACGGGTTTTCCATAGAGCACCATTGTGCTCATTTTCGGCCGGTTTTTCAGGCGGTCTGAAAAACCGCAAACTGGCTGAAAAACCGGCCGAAAACCCGTGCCGTGGGGACATGCCCTAACTTTACACCACCTACTAGTAAGCTTAGTTTATGCTAATAACTGGACCAAAATCTGGCGCAATATTTTGCCGTATGAAGTTGCATCACTAGTTATGCCCCTTTCCACTAATCCACCCCTCTTTTAGCAAAAACTATGTCAAATAAGTTGCAAAATGTGTTGAAACGTGTCTAAAGCATAATAAATTTGGTACAATTCATGTGTGCCAGTTTCATGGTGTAATTGCATTAGTAAAAGTGCCTTACTGTATCTCATTTCTCATGTTAGGCAGCAAAAATACTCTCATCACCACCTTTCCAGCACTGCCTGAGCTCCAGTGTCCTCTTTGGTCCATCATTGATTACATCACGTTAATGGATCATGTGATGCTGCAACCAATCTCTGGCCTCAGCAGTCACAAGCCTGCATGTACAGCATAGGGCCACAGAGATCAGTAATTGGTTGCAGTATCATGTGATCTATGAGACAACATCGGTGAGGGAATATGGGGAGGGGAAGGGGGAAGGATGGAATGGTGGTGAGGCGAGAGAGAAGTGTGGGTTAACTTTCTATTTTAGCACAGTGGGACGTGGTATTATTATTATTATTATTTATTTTAGAGCGCCATTGATTCGCCATTGAGGGCACTGTACATTCAAGGGGGTTACAAACATAACATAAGTCAAACAAGTTCAATGCTGACAGTGTGTGACAATCAACTGGCACAGAGGGTAAGAGAACCCTGCCCGCAAAGGCTTACAATCTACAAGGAAGGGGGAAATCTACAAGGAAGAGTTTTAAAAAAAAAAAAGTCTCGGGAAACCCCTTAAAATATACCGTAGTGGACTGGAAAGAGGGGTGATAAGCTGCCTGTGTTACATATTGTCTATGGATGAGTAAATGTTATATATGTATGTTTCTCGTCTATGTAAATAAATATTGCCTTGCCTAGCCTGCAGAGGTTGTCTTGTGTAATATAATCTAAAATGACTGGAAAAAATGTACATCAATATAAAGTATCAAACATGTAAGATTTAGTATAATTGCAGGTGGATTCATCATCAAGCATACAACACTATTAAAATAGTGATAGAGGGAATGATGCAAATAGGCTACTAATGTTCCAAAAACACAAAGAACAAAAACAGAATTATGTATTATTTCTAGAAGAATAACAGAAACCACAGACCTCTCTGAGGGCACAGTGAGCAGAACTGCCTCATTCACATTGTCCCATCCCACTAATCACTTCTCAGGATTTTGTAACAATCATCAGATACAAATAGGAATCAGTTCACATCACATTCAGAGCTCTCAGCATATATGACAGATTTATCCATAGGGCTCTATAATAGCACTCTCCTATACAGCGGGTGGCTGTGGTATCCATGAGGAAATCTCCCCAATATATACCTCCAATGATAGGCTCCAGCACAGTGTGCACAGATTAGAATCACTGATTGTAGCCATAAGATTCTGAAAAAGCATATAGGATAACATAAAAGGAAGGCTGTGCCTGAGCCTCACATTTGGTGTATATGCCAGGAAAAGTTCCTAAAGTATATATCAAACATATCTATAGGGCTCAATGTATCCAGTGCACAGAACACAACTTATATTACACAACATATATTACATCACTATGTACTGAAATGGATGAATCTGTTTATCTATCTATCTATCTATCTATCTATCTATCTCCTATCTATCTATCTATCTATCTATCTATCTATCTATCTATCACCCCCAGTGCATTTCAGAACATACATTGCACAATATATATTATATCACTATGTATTGAGATGTACCAATCAGTTTATCTATCTATCTACCTATCGATTGGTCTATCTATCATCTAGCTCCTGTATATTTCAGAATATACACTGCACAATATCAAATCATTATGTACTGAGATCTATCTATCTGTCTGTCTGTCTGTCTGTCTGTCTGTCTGTCTATCTATCTATCTATCTATCTATCTATCTATCTATCTATCTTTTACCCCCAGTGCATTTCAGAACATACATTACACAATATATATTATATCACTATGTATTGAGATGTATCAATCAGTTTATCTATCTACCTATCGGTCTATCTATCATCTAACTCCCATATATTTCAGTACATATACTGCACAATATCAAATCATACTGAGATCTATCTATCTATCTATCTATCTATCTATCTATCTATCTATCTATCTATCTATCTATCTATCTATCTCCTCTAGTACATTTCAGAACATACATTACACCAAATGTATTAGGATCACTCATAGTGATATTGATGTATTGAGATGGATCTATCTATCTTTCCCATATCTATTTATCTATCTATCTATCTATCTATCTATCTATCTATCTTTCCCATATCTATCTATCTATCTATCTATCTATCTATCTATCTATCTATCTATCTATCTATCTATCGATCTATCATACATTTTTAGAACATATTTTACACAATATAGATCACTATGTATTGAGATAGATCAGTCTATGTCTCTCTCCCCCTATCTCTCTCTCTCTCTCTATCATATATACATACATACATTACACAATATATCACTATATATTGAGATGTGTCAATCAGTCTACCTAGCTAGCTATTTATTACCTAAGTCCCGTATATTTCAGAACCTACATTGCACAATGTTGTCACCCACACACCTGCACAGTTGAAGCTGCCTGTTTCTGCTATCACAGTGCTTGCTCTCACATTAGGTACATCTTTCAACCTGTACAGCTCCTTCCCTCAAATCCATAACACGGATCCCATGTAACAATTGGTATCCAGTTCACACAATATCAATGTAATTATGTCAATGCCAGTTCAGTCCCCACCCATTGAGCCCAGAAGCCCACCTTGGCCGAGCAGTACTAGAGCCCTGGCACCAGAACCACAACGTCCCTCTAATACCGGGACTTTTCTGTAATCTCGAATCCTCGGAATAATTCTATTGTCAGATGATATTAAGCATTGGCTCCAGTATCGCCAGGGTCTTCACTTCTGTTCCTGTTCATCAATGTAGCAAGACACATTCCAGATCAATCAATAATCATTAGGATAAGTTTCATACAAGACGAAATTCAAACTTTTAAGCTACACAATAAGTGTGACCTATTCATCAAACTCTGTCACCCCTCTAGCTGTGATAAAGCCATACCAGCCCCTCACAGACCAGGCACCACGACCATGTGTGCCAGTCAGGGGCAGCATATGATGCCTCCCAGCAGGCATTCGCTTCTATCACTCCTGGGCACGTTGATTTTGGGAAGCCCATGCTGGAGCAGCTAGATCACAGTGACAAGCAGTTGGTGAGTTTGCAGGACATGGGCTCTTACCTTATGCCAGCTGCCTATGGAAAAAGTGGAGTGTTGCAGAGGTTAGGATCCCTCATAAGCATCCACATGTGTAAAGTGCGGTGTTCACACGTCCTTCCCATAGAGAGGAACCCTCAGCGGAATGTGCTTCCCACATGAGCTCCTGTTCAGTGAGTCAGTCTGCTGAGGAATCTGTAGTGCGGGATCCAGCCAGGAGAGGGAGGGGGCTGCACATGACCCATTGGATGCCAGGCCCTCAGCACAGCTCTCCACTCCTCCAGGGGTGTGATAATGGCACACACAGGAGAGGAGTCATTCACTGTGACACAAGCAGGGAAAGTAATGTTATGGGACTTGCTGAGCTACATTTATAGCAGGGGATGTGCAATTCAATAAATTCCTAATATACTCAGCAGGAAAACCTGGTCCCTGGGCAGTGGTCAGAGGAGACCTGGCAGCAGGGGACAGGTGGCAGTATGTACATAAACTTGACCATATGGATAGTAAGCAGTAATCACTGTCTATGAACATATCCAACATTAAAGGGGTTGTCTCACTACAAGGATTGCTTTTTATATTAAAGATCTTGCAAAAACAAGTCACTTATCAATATGTGTCCATTATCAGTGTCCTAGCTATTCTGAGATATCCCCTCTTGTATGGGCTGCATCAGCTCCTCAGGTCACTATAGCTACAGACCTGTTCAGTCTCTCATGATAGGCTGCCAGCACTGGTTGCTATAGCTACAGACCTGGCTTCTACTGCAACCTAGTAGAAGCCAGGAATCATGCCCCTGAATTAAAAATGAAACCAAGAAAACAGGACTGAGGTAAGATGAATCAATGTAGTGAGACAACCCTTTTAATGCCTATTTATTGAATCTAAAAACTGCTACACTAGTAATAATAAATAATACTCCCAAAGTTCTACAGATCTGCAATCCCCAGCAAGCAGTCACATATTTTCTAGCTTGTTAACATGAAGTTAATGGTTTAACAGGTTGCAGGTTCATTTGTAATACATCATTGTGTTAATGAATAACTTCAGTGTAAATCCAAAGGAAGCCAAGTTCCAATTTCACCTGCTGACTGGCTGGAGAGTTGTTGCAGCTTGCAGGTGATATGGTGTTTATTGTATACTGAATTCCCCAGGAACCTGCATGTGGGAAATTATTCTCCAGAAATGTCAGTAAAAATATGTGACCTGTGGGTGACATCAGATTTCTGTGTTCTCGCATAATCAAAAACATGTATAATTTTTTTTTAGATGTATTCATTTTTACATTTTTGTCATTCAAACTATTTTACTTTTTTCGTTTCCATCTAAATGTATGTTACCAGTCATCTCATTTTGTGAAATTATTTTTTTGTCGACCAGTGGAAACTGTGTAATTTTGAGATTTTCTTGTGTCTCCATAATTTCAAGCTATGTTTAGGCATTACTGTGTTCCTCTGTTACCTGCAGTAGTTTTCCTCTGTGTCATGTGCATCTGCATTATAACAGGTTAAGGTCACCAACACATTAAACAGATAACATGGCCTTTTTGAATTGTGAAGGGTAAGTGACTCCCAAGAGGTAGTTTGGTTTATACTTACCCTGACAATAGATAAGGATAACTGATGGACTCTCAGCCAGCATATTTATTTTCACCTGACAGCTGCAAGTGTTTTCTTCACATTAGTTGATTTTTTTCTAAAGACAGTTTAGTTATTAGAGGTCATAAATCTGTCACTTCTTACTTTAGCCATTTTTTTTAAACCACACTGAGACTCTGAGAAGTGGTCTCATCACATACACCAATTACAGCGATCTTAAAGGTCATAAAGGGACAGTTTGTGTATATAATGTCATATTTTAAAGAAGCCTGAGTAAGCACTTTATTAATCTTAAGGGGCTATCATATACAGCAGGCCAACTAGACAGTGAATGTTTTCTCTAAACCTTATATTCTGAGATCCAATTAGTTCTTTTTTTATAATATATAGAAGACATAGAGCAGATCAGCTGTCAAAAATTCCAAATCCCATCATCTTGTCTCCATCAACATGATTTGCATAAAAACAACACATACTAGATTTAAAGCAATGAACCATGCCATCTATAAATGAGTTCAGCCCATAGTAAGCCTTCCATTTTAAGCACATTATTCATTTATTTTCTCATTTTTTTATTTATTCATTTTCTTTTCTCATTTCTCTGTCTCTGAATTCTGGTCTTGTAGGCAAAGAAAGAATAAGTTTTGGTTGTATTATCCAATAGTTTAGAAGCTGTCTTTACCCAGATACCTAAAAGACAAGTTGTCACCCTGTTTTTTCACATTATATAAATATAGTGGATTGCGGAGGACCTTTAGACTTGTGATTTCTAGCAGCCCAAAGCAAACAGTGACAGCAGTAGCCAGTTTAATACTATATATTCTTTTACTCAGGTAAAAGGGACTATTCCCATTTTAGATTGAAGCAACATATGTGACCAGCTGATTGCCTCTTGTCCAGGCTCTTACCCCCTTGCAAACAATTTAATTTGCCAATATATACTAGGGCTATGTTATGTGACCTGGGGTTGTCTTTGCAAGACTACATCTTTAGTAGTCAGGCAGGAGTGAGCCTGTATGATAAGCAGTTGCATGATCATAAAGAACAGCTTTCATAAGTTACAGATATGGCTAAGTAACCAGGGTCGGACCGTACCTGATGATCCTCCAGTTGGTCTAAGCACTCACAAAATCATGTACTCTTAATATATCAGGGCCCTAAGGACATAGCTAGAATTTATAGGGCTGCATAGCAAGATGCGAAGGGTCTCACCACCCAATGACAGGAAACTGAGAAATCTACATAAGTAGAAATATTCGTAATAAATAATAGTGAGATATGTTAGAGCACCCACATAGTAGTGCTAGAAAGCAGAAAGCTACTGAGTTGTTATTCCTTATTCAAAGGCACAATTGTCTTGCTCTTGAATGACCTCCTCAACCTCTGGGCCTCAAAACTGCTGTCATGGCTGCTGCAGCTATAGTCACATCTATGTCCCTTAGAATTATGTACTCTGGTCGGTACAAGAAACTTCAGTCCAAAGGTATGTTCACATGGCTTATTGTGGCACGTATAGAATGCGCCACAATACGGCGGGTGCTTTGGAAGCATAAGCTGATCCAAAGCACGGAAGGGGGGGGGGGGACGACGACAATGCGTAATCCATAGCTCTCCATGAGAGCTATGGATTACCGTAATTGTGGCATGCATTTCGCCGCGTATAAAGCGCAATATAAGGCGAAATGCATGCCCAAATAAGCCGTGTGAACATATCCTAACACTATGGGCCACATGTATGAAAACTGTCTAAGTCTAAACTCTCTTTGTTGCCCAACCAATCAGAGCTTCCCTTTCATTACATATAGTACTCTGGAAAATGAAAGGGGCACTCTGATTGGTTGCTATGAGCAACAAAGAGAGTTTTAGACTTAGACAGTTTTCATACATGTGGCCCTATGTGTAACTCCCTGTGCTACATCATCAGAACATGATATGTGGCTCTCTAAGGAGTGACATGGTTAAACCTTCACGCTCTTGTAGAGATCTGCATGTCATTTGCCAAAGTGGAGAAGCAGAGTTCTTCTTTATTAATGGTTCTACTGTAGTAGGGATGTCTCTGTTAAATGCAGTATAGTACAGTAGCTATTTAACCTTTGTGTGACCAGAGATAGGCTCGGTGATATAGGAAAGCAAGAAAAATGAAAAATGGATAAACGCTCACCAGGGATCTCCAGTACTCAGGGGTTCACCAAGCAATCCTTCCACGCACGGTGCTGAGGAAACAATTAAGAGCCCCGTTAGTGGTTCGAAACGCGTAAAATTTGCAGCAATGCATTTTTAATTTGTTTTTAAACTTCCTCAATAAAGTGCGTTTTTTTCTACTTTGTACCAAATCTGGAGCACGAGTGCTGGAATAAGCCCTGTTTCATTACACAAATCTGTGATATAGGGACTGCTACTACAGTGAGCTCAAACACTGTCTAATAGGGCACATATTTTATCATTTAAATTATCAGCATCAGAGCAGTAGATGTCTGGATTCTATTATGCCTTCTGAGAAATCATAACCAGGGATGCAGTACAACAGAAGGGTACCTTTGGCCAACTGTATAGTAATATTTGATATCTGTGTTCAAATCGCTTGGGTTTGTCCCATTGCATAGTTTTAAAATGAAAGTAATATTGATTAAGTTACAAAAAAGAAAATACACAAAAAGAATGTAAAGTTTCAAGATCTTTAGTGGAAAGCCTAAATACAACTACTGCTATGCAAATATGTACAAAAATATGTGCAATATATTTTAATTGAAAGGGTCCCCTAACAATAGGCAGATCACAAGACGTTCCCCGCTTGACCACTAGCTTTATTTTTGGGAGGAATCCAGCAGCAAGTGTTCTAGCTTTAACCCCTTAAGCCAAACGCCTGAAAAGTAGTTAATGACAGAACATTTTTTTTGTTTTTGCCTCCTTGCGTTTCAACAGTTGTAACTTTTTTTATTTTTTCAATGACGCAGCTGTATGAGGCCTCGTTTTATTCGAGATGAGTTGTACTTTATGGGGGAATAGTTTAAGTTCACTTATAAATAATTGCAGAATTTTTTGTTCAATTTTGTTTAAAAATGTATTTATTTTTTTTTTCTTTTTTTTTTACACCATTCACATTTCACACTTAATAACTTACTAGATTAATTCTACAGGTTATTACGGTCGTGTGGATACCTAATATGTGTAGGTTTTTTTGTGTGTGTAATGTATGTACAATTATTTTTTATTAAATATTTATTTTTATTTTTTTATTATTTTTTACACTTTTTATGTTTTTTACTTTTTTTTAAATCCATGAAGGGAGAACTGTTTTACTTTTTTTTTTTTTTTACACTTAGTAATGTATTAGCATATTCATATATGCTAATACATTATAATCTGTGTCAGTCTGACACAGGCAGTGATCAGGACAGTATACAGTGTGTCCTGGTCCCTGGCTTGTTACACAGACAGCCCTGAGGCTACTCTAGGTCCCCAGGGCTGACTGTGCAGCTGTTCCCCGGGCTCTGTCAGGTCACCGGGTATTGCGATCACCCAACAGAGCAGGGAAACCCTTTGATTGCACTGCAATGACGATCTGCGACAATCAAAGGGTTAAAGCACCGGGGAGTGGAGGTTCCCCTGCAACCCGGTTCTCGCAGGAGCTGTGCTGGGATCAGGGCTGTGTGGTAGAGCAAAAAGACGTCACTGCAGACGAACGACTTGAAATGCCCGCCGTCAAAAGACGGCGGGTGGTTGTAAAGGAGTTAAAGTAAGCGTTACACAATGCTTATCGAAACAAAGAGATTGTTCATGCATTGTACGGATGTGCTCGGCCCTACAAATAAATATTATTATAAGGATGGGTTCACATGGCAAAGGATAAAATCTGCTCGGTTTTGACTACAGCAGAAACGTCCATCACAACCGGTTTTTGGACTTTTTTTGCCACAAAAAACATCCAGTGTTTCAGTGGTTTGTGTTTTTTGAACAGTTTTCGTCCCGGATTTTGTCCAGGCTTTTGTGTAGTTCTTGGACGTCTTTATATATGTATATATACACACATACATATATATTTAAATATATATGTGTGTATGTGTTGTAAGCTGCCGCTTAGCTCTCAGATGCCATCTTGGTCCATCTTGGGGTTCATGCTTGGCTCCGGGGATCATCGTTCTTGGTAAAACGATTATAGCGCTACCAGATAGGGACCTCTGACACCAGGCGTCTTTTAATCTGGCCACAGCCAGCTTTATCAGCCAGGAAACAGTTTACAGAAAACAAACACATAAACAGAAACCCTCGGCCCTCTAGCCACTAACTTACATACAGAGTCTCTCTCTCTGATCAGAGGCCAGTGTCTACCACACAGCACCTATAAAAGAACTACAGTGTCCTTACTGTCATTACTGTTGTCTAAGGCTTCCCTTAAGCCTCTGTGGGCCCAGAGCCTCTCTCTAGCTCCAGTGTCACGCCCAGCTCAAGGCAGCCAACCACACCCCTCAGACACCTGGAGTACCAGCATTTTAAAAGGCCTAGTAAGACCTGGCACTGGAACGTGGGACCAGCCTCCCACCCAACGCTATGACCGTTCCAGGAAAGGAAACCCATACCTGGCTGCAAAGCAGCCATGCTAGCTACCTGTGTCAGTACCCTATTGCTACTGACACAGGTACTACTAAATAAATTCCTTCCCCCACCGAACCCAGGTTTTCAGTGACCTGTCTGCAGCAGGTATCCTGTTGAACTCCACCTAGTGGCAGAAACCTGAGACCGCCTGAAGTAGCTCTGCCACAGTGTATTTAGGCCTGGAAGATCCCTCATGTCCCCTTATTCTGGGACTTGTGGCGGAAACATGTAACATCTACTGTAAAGGTTAAGAGTGATGTTAAGATATGTCATGTTGACCCAGAACCTTTTGACCCTGAGGCTACGACTCCTGCAGGAGTGGTGACCACAGAGGGTTGCGATAGTTTTCCCCTAGCAGTTCTGGCTGGTGAGACTGAGGAGCAGGAGGAAGTGGCTGCCATGCCTGATTTGGAGGTCTCGCGGGATAACTTTGAGACGGCTCTGCTTCGAGATCCCACCTTGATAACAGCCAGGGAAAATGTTAAGGGGGCAGGTTCAGTGTATCCGCACATTGCAGTCACCCAAGACCTATTGTACCAGATTGACAAAGTCCAGGGGGAGGTGGTGGAGCAACTGGTGGAACTACAGACCTATTGGAGAATGGAATTAGACATCACCCACAAACGTGTTAGGTGGGCCCTTAGGTACTGAAAAGACCAAAGAGCGCATTCTCCAGAGGTTTTTCTGGCCAGGGGTGTACACTGATGTGAAGCGGTACTGTGAATCCTGCCCAGAGTCTCAAGTGTCAGCTCCGATGCCCCATTTCCGGAGTCCCCTGGTGCCATTACCCATAATTGAAGTACCCTTTGAGAGGATTGCAATGGATCTAGTGGGCCCCTAATAAAGTCTGCCCGAGGACATCAGTATACTGTATACTGGTGGTATTAGATTATGCCACCCGTTACCCAGAGGCTGTGCCTTTGCGGAACACTTCATCTAAAAATATTGCAAAGGAGCTGTTCCATATGTTCTCTCGTACGGGTATACCAAAAGAGATCCTTACCGACCAAGGAACTCCCTTCATGTCCAGGGTCATGAAGGAGTTATGCAAATTATTGAGCATTAAACATCTGCGCACGTCCGTATACCACTCTGACCGATCCTTCAGTGTCTCATTTTACGGTTCTACCTCCTCTCCTCTTTCTCTTGCTGTTGGGGTTCCTCAGAGATTGGTTCTAGGTCCTCTCCTCTTTTCCCTCTACACATCCCCCATTGGACAAACCATCAGCAGATTTGGCTTCCAGTACCATCTCTATGCTGATGACACTTAACTATACACCTCCTCCCAAGACATCACTCCTTTCCTGCTAAAAACAACCAGTGAATGTCTGTCCACTGTCTCTGACATCATGTCCTCTCTCCATCTGAAACTAAACCTCGCTAAAACCAAACTTCTTGTCTTTCCACCATCTTCTAACCGACCCTACCCTGCTATTTCTATCTCAGTGTGTGGCATCACCATGACTCCTAGGCAACAGGCCCGCTGTCTTAGGGTTTTACTAGATTCTGATCTTTTTTTCACCCCTTATATCCAATCCCTTGCCCGATCCTGTCACCTGCACCTCAAGAACATCTCCAAAATCCGTCCTTTTCTAACTATGGAAACAACTAAAACCCTCATTGTTGCTCTTATTCATTCTCGTCTTGACTACTGCAACTCCCTGCTTATCGGTCTCCCTCTCTGAAAACTCTCCCTTCTTCAATCTGTCCTGAATGCAGCAGCCAGACTTGTCTTTCCTTCCAGCCGCTATACTGATGCCTCTACCCTGTGTCAGTTACTGCAATGGTTGCCCATCCAGTACAGAATACAACATAAACTCATCACTCTCACCCATAAAGCTCTCCACAGTGCTGCACCCCCCTACATTTCCTCTCTCATCTCTGTCTACCACCCTACCAGTTCTCTCCGCTCTGCTGATGATTTCAGATTACATTCCTCAATCATCCGAACCTCCAATGCCCGTCTCAAAGATTTCACACGTGCTACACCAATTCTCTGGAACATACTACCGTGGACGATCAGGCACACTCACAACCCTCACAGTTTTAAGAAGGCCCTAAGAACACATCTTCTCAGTCTGGCATATCAAGATCAATAATTGCTAACCCCCACCTGCTATCACACTCATTTCTCACTCCCAAAACTAAGGCACTCACAGGCACTTATCTGTATATAGATGTACTGTCGGGATGGCAGGGTCACCCAACTTTTATGTAAACCACCTCCTATTTATGTAACATGGCTGTACCATTGTAAACTGAGCACTTCTTAACCCTTTGTCTCACCCGTACACCCCAATAGATTGTAAACTCTTGCAAGCAGGGTCCTCACACCTTGTGTCTCATCTGTAATTTCTTTTAATGTGTAATGTCTGTACGTTTACCCTCTATATTGTAAAGTGCTGCGGAATATGTTGGCGCTATATAAATAAAGATTATTATTATTATTATACCACCCCCAAACGGATGGTCTTGTTGAACGGTTCAATAAGACACTAAAAAATATGCTAAATAAGGTGGTCAGTAAGGATGGGAAGTCCTCGATAGGGTTTTCCCCTTTTGAGTTAGTCTATGGTAGACGCACATGGGGCCTCCTTAATTTAGCCAAGGAGACCTGGGAATTAGAGTCCACCACCTACAGGAGCGTAATCGAGCACATTCTCTAATGCAAGATCGAATTGCAGTGGTTATGCCCATCGTTAGGGAACATCTACAACGGGCACAAGAGGAGCAGAGCTGGGTATATAACAGATTCACCAAGGTGAGGAGCTTTAACCTTGAGCATTGGGTGCTAGTGCTGGTACCCACCCTAGAAAGGAAGTTCCTGGCGAAGTGGCAAGGGCCCTATGAAGTTGTGGAGAAAGTGGGGGAAGTGAATTACAAAGTGTACCAGCCAGGTAGACGTAAGCCAGAGCAGCTGTACCACATTAATTTACTTAAACCTTGGAAGGACAGAGAGACCCTGGCTGCAGGGAGCATTCCCCATAGTGTAGTCCCAGAGGTGTGTGTATCAGAGTCACTGTCAAAGTCTCAGAAGCAGGAGACCCAGGAATTTATACAAAGAAACAAGGATGTGTTCTCTGAGTTACCAGGGTGTATGAAGGTCATAAAACATGACATTGTCAAAGACCCCGGAGTAAGGCTCCATTTGAAGCCTTACCAGGTTCCAGAGGCTCGCAGACGGGCCATATCCGAGGAGGTCACCAAGATGTTAGACCTCGGGGTGATTGAAGACTCACGGAGCGAGTAGTCAAACCCCATTGTGCTCATCCCAAAACCTGATGGCTCATTGTGCTTCTGTAAAGATTTCCGGAAGCTTAATGAAGTCTCAAGGTTCGATGCGTACCAAATGCCAAGAGTCGACGAATTAATTGAGAGGTTAGGTCTTGCGAGATATTTTTCTACTCTCAACCTCACTAAAGGCTACTGGCAAGACATCATGATCTTTAGTGAGGACTGGGACAGCCATTTACCGAAGGTACAGGCCTTTCTTAATTCCCTTAGGGAGGCCAGGCTAACAGCAAACACTAAGAAATGTGCTTTAGGCCTGGAAGAAGCCCGGTACCTGGGGTACATAATAGATAGTGGCATTATAAAACCTCATGTTAATAAGATGGAGGCGATACAGGGCTGGCCACAACCCACAACCAAAAGGCAGGTGAGGGACTTTTTAGGTATCGTGGGTTACTATCGTAGGTTCATCCTGAACTTTGTCAGTATAGCAGCCCCACTAACAGACCTGACAAAACACAGCAAGTCTGTCATGGTCAATTAGAATCTGGAGGCATAGAGGGCATTTCAGGTGTTAAAACTGGCCCTTTGTAAAAGGCCAGCCCTGATCACCCCAAATTTTAAAAAAGGGGTTTATTGTACAGACGGATGTGTCTGATGTGGGACTGAGTGCAGTGCTTTCCCAAGAGGTAGACGGAGAAGAGCACCCCGTCATATACCTTAAGTAGGAAGCTCACTCCCGCAGAAAGGAATTACAGTATTGTGGAGCGAGAGTGTTTGGCCATCAAGTGGGCCCTCGAATTACTATCTACTGGGTCGCCACTTTAGGTTGATCACAGACCACTCACCACTAACCTGGATGTCCCAAGCAAAGAAGAGAAATGCTAGGGTCACCAGATGGTTCCTGACGTTACAGAATTACAGTTTGTCTGTGGAACACAGGGCAGAAAGACTACAGGGCAAACACTACACTGTTTGGTAGCTAAAAGTGTCCGACCCCACAGGTTCGAACTAAGTGGGAGGGTATGTGACACAGTGACAGGCGGCGTTGTGGAGGGAAGATATATTTCCCCTAGAGTGCTCTCTTTTGTGGCTTCGAGGAGTATGTTAACCAATGCGTGTCACTGAGAAGCCTGGTCTCGGTTAAGGAAGGCCGACAGTTTCTGTCAGTAACAATATGTTACTAACACAATTTAGGATAAGCGGTTCCAATCCACTTTTTCCGGGTCGGTTTTTCCTGGAGTGGTCAAAGCGAAGGGTGGGTGGCCACTCTCACGTATCAGGTGAGGTTGGTGTCAGGCTCTATAAAGCCTGGGTTGGAAGGCCTTTGTGTGGGTTCTGCTGTATGCTCTGTGTCTCAGAGGAAAGATCCATTGTGAAGAAGCCTTGCTGTAAGTGCTGAGCTGTGTTAAGACTAGTCAGGGAACACCGTGTCTAGTAAGTGCTCAGCTGAGCAGGTCTCTATTTTCTGTTAGCCATTAGTTAAGGCTTGTTTTGTTTTCAGCTTTGCACCTGCTAAAATAAACCCAGGCAACACCTGGCCTTGAACTTGAAGTTTGTGTCACTGGCTCTGTCCGCTGAAGCCCATGCTGCCTACTAGTGTTGAGCGATTGTGTTGGCTATCATAACCTTCCCAATATTTCCCACAAAAATAATTTACAAGATTTCATCCAATAAATCCCCCCAAAAAACAAC